>CM056823.1:28998256-29013256 GCA_029853015.1 Chelidonichthys spinosus
GTTGCTGTTGCTAACGCTACCCACTACCAGGTAAAGCTACCCGTTGTTGCTGTTGCTAACACTACCCACTACCAGGTAAAGCTACCGGTTGTTGCTGTTGCCAACGCTACCCACTACCAGGTAAAGCTACCCGTTGTTGCTGTTGCTAACACTACCCACTACCAGGTAAAGCTACCGGTTGTTGCTGTTGCCAACGCTACCCACTACCAGGTAAAGCTACACGTTGACAGACCCACACAGACAGACAGACAGACAGACCGCCACAGACAGACAGACCCATAGACAGACCTCCACAGACCCACACAGACAGACAGACCCACAGACAGACCTCCACAGATAGACCCACACAGACAACTACGTGTTTCAAACTACGAGAATTCAGCACAGAAGAAATCCGTTTCCCTGGAAACGGAATCGAGAGCTTAGCTGTATGGGGACGTCATTTTCTAAGAGACAGGATTGCACTGGGCCAGGTGCTGAAATCTGAGAGAAGGAACTAACATTGCAGCAGGAACTCGTCCACGTATCCCAGATGGAGCGTCTCAAACTGAGGAAACTCTAGTTCAGCCATTTTGAGAGCTGAGAAGACCCCATCTTTAGTCAGTGAAGGCTGGATACGCAGCTCATGAAGCCTGTGAAGCACACAGACATCATGTGAGGAAGTATTTGTGTTGTCCCAATTAAGTCATTCAAACAAGTGTGCAGCTGGATACACTCTGCTGTGGGCTTACATCAAAAACAGCTGGCTGAATGTTGACTTTCTATCACTTGAATGTTGTTTGATTACAAGTAATCTCCACAATGTACCCTGGAATCAATTTCGTATTGATAGCAGGATAATGCTGCTATAATTTTTCATTCTTTGTACAGAATATACTGCTGCGACAATATCACATACTGCAAGTTTACTTACTACAGGTTAACTCTTTACTCTGTTCAGTGACAGAACAGTCTCTCCGACATTTGCTCACAAGATGAAACCCTTCGCATTTAGTTTAAATCATGGACAGTTAGTTTGAGGAATTGATGACTGGCTGGGCACCTGCGAGCAGCAGTGATGATGAGGTAGCCCAAGTCCACTTCCAGAGCGTTCTTACAGGCTCCAAACACTATGGTGTGGAGGTTCCGAAATCCTCCTGAAGATACACAAACAGGATCACAGAGACAAGTTTATTATTTATTATTATTTGATATCGTAACTGGATTTTTCAATTATAATAATGGTTTGGAGCTGTAAAAAAGCAGATAGCTGATTAATTGGCTAATACTACTCACTAAAGTTAAGAGCCGCGATAGAAATAATTCATTGATTGAGGAAATTGCCAACAAGTGCTATGCAAGGACTTGGTAGCCATGCCGATAAAAGATTGGATTTTAAAAAACATCATAAATGACTCCTAAGAATCCAACAAAAAACAAAAACAACACCAACAACAGGATATCTCCCCTAAATATAATACCGATCACTATCCCATCAAGCAGGTCGCTCTGAAGTGTCAAGCATGGACACACATAAATCCAAATCATCCGTCATTACCAACTACAAATGAAAGTGAAAATGATTGTCATTCTGAATATTAGAGCAAAATAAAGCATGGTGAGCCTAGAAATGGGGATAAAAACTGGGCACACAATATGTCAGCAGTGTACACCGTCAGGGTGTAAAATCCTGATAAATAAATCACACTGCTTAGATACGGTGACACAAAGATGAAAAATATGAAAGTAAAAGATCACATGTAGTGTGTGAACATACAGCCCTAGTGTCAGCAGTAATCATTAAACGTGATGGGAACAGGACGAATACATGCTGCTCTGATAAAAACACATGTCTCCTCACCTGACCTCCAACTGTCCTCCACCACATGTTGGATTAGCCCTCCCAGGAAGGGGACTCTCACTAGCTCCAGCTGCTCCAGGTTGCGGGCTGATGCTAAACCAGTGACTAGAGGAACATATTTGAGCGAGTTGGTTGGCCCTGCACAGTTCCGCATGACAAAGGTTCTCAGGCTCACGCACAGAAAGTCCTTAAACGGCTGTGGTTTGGTGAGACGGACCCACTTCAGGTAAAGATGGCGCAGCATGGACACACAGGGGATCTCTGGGACATTCACACCTGTAACACACACACACACACACACACACAATTGCTAGACTGAACATCAACTACTTTCTCCAAAAAAAAAGCACTGACACGTAGCTTAGAACGAGAGAAGACAGACAGGCCCAGGTGTGTGTTTCTGATGAGGCTGCACTACAGCATGTAAGAAAGCAGCTGGGACACACCCAGTGATGAGAGATGTTGTCAATAGCCCCTATTCGACTGCCTTTTCGCTGTATTCCGCCCGGTTTCAGTCTAAACGCTCGAGTAACAGCCTCTGAGACGCCAACGGAGGTCATCACAGAGCCACATCAGAGGAGAGACGAGGCGATACGGCATTCTATCTAAACACTCCGAGCACTTGAGGAGGAAAAGACGTGACGTAGTGAAGACGTGTTACCAGGGCAACACGCCGCCAGCAGATTTAACGAGCTCAAAGTGTAGTGTATGGCGCTCAATAGATGGCGCTCTGTTCAACAAAGGGTTGAAAGCAATGGAAATATATCGGCCTTCAACCGAGCGCCATCTATTGGGCTCAGAAAATAAAGAAAATGCTTCACAAAGCTTCATTTGGACATTACTAGTAAATATGTAAGATGAGCAAAAGTTCACCTTTTGTAGTTGTTTTGATGCATCAAGCTAATCAGATTTCCAACACTCATTGAATACGTCACATGACCAACGAGTCCATAGTTGAGACAGCGGCCGCGCTATGGGATGTCTCACTCATTCTGCAAAGCTGGGGTGATATATAAACACAGACACCGTTTCAGCTTTACAAATCGAAACGCTCCGGATCACAGCATATTTATATATACCATTAGCTTTAACTGGTAGTGGGTTATACCGTTCTGCCATTACAGCAGAATGGTCTGTGTAAAAGGGGCTAATGTAAGAATACTTGACCCGACAGTATCAAAAACAGTCCCAGTTGTCGACTCTCGGTTCTTAAAACTACGACCGACTGGACCGCCCGCTTCACGCACCGGCTCGGAGTCGGGTGAGTTAGGACCGGCATCTTACGCCGCGAGGGGAGACAGGTGGCGAAGCGGTTAACACTGCGATGATATCAAGGCCACAGCACCTTTCTTAAAAGGACCCATATTATGAAAAACTGGTTTTCTCTGGTCTCTACACCTATAAACTGGTCCTCCCTGAGCCTGCCAACTCCCAGAATGAGGAAAACAAGCGACTCCTGCATGGTCTCTGCAGCCCCCCCACTGGTACAACGACGCTCCTACAGGCTGTTCAGATTCAGCTCCCGTCGTTACGTAACGAAGGGAGTCATTTGCAAAGACCGAACCCCTCTGATGATTGGAGATATCTGAGAGGGGGCGTTCATCACCGAGGTGAAGTTCGGTGTGTCCTGCAGTAAGACAAGCAGTGACATAGCCGTGTTTCACAATGTCGTCACTCAGAGCTAGACACGCAGATTTCTCTATTGTTGGTTGTACAAATCAACATAAGTGCTTATATTCTGTCCCAGCTACAGAAGAACAGAAGAGACGGTCGTTGCGTTTCTTTTTTAATGACAATGTGCCGACTACGGTTTGTGTTGGCTTGTATGTGTGTGCTAACTACTTCACATCGGACTGCTTCAGTAACGGTCAGTACAAAGCTGGCTTTGCCTCAACACTGACCCTCGTAAAAGGATCTGTCCCAACCATACGGGACCAGCAACTTCACCTGAGCCACATAGGCGAGCCATACCGATACATCCACCGTAAACATTGGAGCATGCTGCTACTAGCAAAAGCGGCATCCTGTCTCTCTCCAAGTAGGCGATGACAGACGGAGCTCATTAGCATTTAAAGGTGCAGGCAGAGAAACAGCCTGTTCTCAGCAGAGTTCATTAGAGCAACTTTTAGACAGCTGAAATTCAGAACCACGGATGGGTTTCGGGCAATGCATATCGAATCCAGTGTTGTTGGACCTCTGACAGCTGTGTGGAATTGATGAAAGTCGGTATAATATGGCACCTTTAATGAAAAAAAAAACTGCAGTTCTCTCCATTTTAGTCACTCCAAGAGGAGCAGGATAACTACAGTTTCAAGTACTTTATGAAGTGTATTATATACTTTCCCCACCAAAATTCAGCAAAGAAGAATATAATATAAATTATATTCAATTGTATTTATAGTGTCATATCACAACAGACAGGGGCGTAGGAACGAGTTTAACATTGGAGGGGACACATATCGGAAACCTGACTGATCCATTAATAGTTCAAAGAGAAATATGTCATAAATGAACTACACTGCAAAACATTCACAAATGTATTTTATTCTTCTAAAAATATACATTTGTAAAGGAAAACACATTATGAATTGCAGCATTGAACTGATACATATCAAATTAATTCTTTAATTGCAGGCCTTATCATACAGTTTTGTAGACTGATAAATAACATGGGAAGAATATTGATCTAAATTTGAATTAGTATTTTCTGAATACCTTTTCTTTTCTTAGTTGTATCTTATGCCTCAATGAACACAGGCTATGGTTAAAGGGAAAAACAGCATCAAAAATTTTAACATACACCAACTTGTTTTTACTCTCGAGTATGTGATATTATTCCACATTTCCACTAACTAATTGGTGTGTGAAGGTAAACGAAAACAACATTAGAATGGATGTAATGAACTGATAAATATAAAGAGTGTACTAGTTAGATGTTGAATCACAACATCAGTTTAACATCAACAACTCTAACGTTAGTCTGAAAATATAATTATCCTCCTGGATAAAATTATGACCAACTCACATTTCCTTTCTTTTTTTTCTTTCCCTGGAGAAAGAAATCTTTTAAACTGCGCTGCTGCTGTCTTTTCATCTTAACGGCTCTAACCTGTCGCTAGCTGCAGACACCCGCATTTCAAACAGTCTGAGCCGTTGAGGGGATGCAGCAGCGTAGCGCTGTCTTGCGAGACAGCCGTATTCACGCGATTAGAGTGGCAGCGATCAGCAGCGGTGACCGCGGTGCAGCCGTTCCGCGGCGCTTACGTCCCCGGTGGAAATCAGGCTTTATGCCCCCAACTTAGCCTTCTAGGCAGGGATTCGAAGGCGTTCGGGGGCATTAGGCATACAACGCCATAGATGGGGCCGGTGACAAGACGCTGTGTTGCGCTTTCAAAATAAAAGCAAGAGAGTAAAATATTTAAAAATCTGATATTTTGCGGTATAATGTTTGGGTGGGACAAATGCGCCTGTCTTGAAAATTGGGGGGGACACGTCCCCTCCGTCCCCCCCGGTTCCTACGCCCTAGACAACAGAAGTTATCAGTGTTAGCTCAGCCTCCCCTGTTTTATTTAGATATTTTCCTCAAACTCTATTGCAGTTCATCTCTGATGTGTAAGGACTGTCAGTTGGTTGAGATCCTACTCACCCACTAGATGTAGCGTCTGGATCTTTGCAGTTAACGGGATGGTCAGTTTGTTCTCAGCAGGGATGGGAAAAGCCCCGTTACGGTTGCGGAACTTTCCCAGTATATGAACCTGAGGCATGTAGTTCCATATGGCTTCCACCAGCTCCAGATGAGACGTCTCCACACCCTGAATGAAGTCAAACAAGGAAAGCATAGTTTGAGATCCACTTAGGGTGCACTCAAACTAGGGGCATTTGATCCATACCGTGCCTTGGCACAATCTCCCCCCCTCCCCAGTCCCCCCGGCAGTTTGCACTGCTTCAAGACCAAACGAGCCTCAGCCCGGTTCCCTCATGTACATACATCACGTCATAATACGACACCCACATGTCTTTACTTTGTTTTCAAGGATCACGTCTCAAAGTCATCAACAAGAGAGAACAACACAGAGAACATGACAAGTTTACTGACAAGTCACATTTGCATATATTTCTAGTAAACTCAACCTGCATCAGATCACGCGAGCGCGAGGAAGTGGCGATAAGTGGAGCTGAGTGAGCGGGCAAAGGATTTGGACAGAGCGCAGAGCTGCATTTTTATTCGAAAAGTACTGGTCCGGTTCCGCTCCAGTGCCGCTCACACCATAGATCTGAAGCCCAAGCCTGACCCAGATTGCATCTGTGTCCGACACCATCATCAACAGTATTTTCAGTCATAAACCGGCTTGTTAGTGGGGGAGATCCAAGTAGAACACAGAGGTGAGTGGGACGGCCTGTCGATTAAAGTAGGCTTTAATCGACAGGCCGTCCCACTTTAAGTAGGCTTTAATCGACAGGCACTCTGGGTGCAGTGCTTTTACTCTGGGTGCAGTGCTTTTACTTTTACTTTGGGTGCAGTGCTTTTACTTTTACTCTGGGTGCAGTGCTTTTACTCTGGGTGCAGTGCTTTTACTTTTATTTTGGGTGCAGTGCTTTTACTTTTACTCTGGGTGCAGTGCTTTTGCTTTTACTCTGGGTGCAGTGCTTTTGCTTTTACTCTGGGTGCAGTGCTTTTACTTTTACTTTGGGTGCAGTGCTTTTACTTTTACTCTGGGTGCAGTGCTTTTACTTTTACTCTGGGTGCAGTGCTTTTACTCTGGGTGCAGTACTTTTACTCTGGGTGCAGTGCTTTTACTTTTACTCTGGGTGCAGTGCTTTTACTTTTACTCTGGGTGCAGTGCTTTTACTCTGGGTGCAGTGCTTTTACTCTGGGTGCAGTGCTTTTACTCTGGGTGCAGTGCTTTTACTTTTACTCTGGGTGCAGTGCTTTTACTTTTACTCTGGGTGCAGTGCTTTTACTTTTACTTTGGGTGCAGTGCTTTTACTTTTACTCTGGGTGCAGTGCTTTTACTTTTACTCTGGGTGCAGTGCTTTTACTTTGGGTGCAGTGCTTTTACTTTTACTCTGGGTGCAGTGCTTTTACTTTTACTCTGGGTGCAGTGCTTTTACTATTACTTTGGGTGCAGTGCTTTTACTTTTACTCTGGGTGCAGTGCTTTTACTTTTACTCTGGGTGCAGTGCTTTTACTTTTACTCTGGGTGCAGTGCTTTTACTTTTACTCTGGGTGCAGTGCTTTTACTTTTACTTTGGGTGCAGTGCTTTTACTCTGGGTGCAGTGCTTTTACTTTTACTCTGGGTGCAGTGCTTTTACTTTTACTCTGGGTGCAGTGCTTTTACTTTTACTCTGGGTGCAGTGCTTTTACTTTTACTCTGGGTGCAGTGCTTTTACTTTTACTCTGGGTGCAGTGCTTTTACTTTTACTCTGGGTGCAGTGCTTTTACTTTTACTCTGGGTGCAGTGCTTTTACTTTTACTCTGGGTGCAGTGCTTTTACTTTTACTCTGGGTGCAGTGCTTTTACTTTTACTCTGGGTGCAGTGCTTTTACTTTTACTCTGGGTGCAGTGCTTTTACTTTTACTCTGGGTGCAGTGCTTTTACTTTTACTCTGGGTGCAGTGCTTTTACTTTTACTCTGGGTGCAGTGCTTTTACTTTTACTCTGGGTGCAGTGCTTTTACTTTTACTCTGGGTGCAGTGCTTTTACTTTTACTCTGGGTGCAGTGCTTTTACTTTTACTTTGGGTGCAGTGCTTTTACTTTTACTCTGGGTGCAGTGCTTTTACTTTTACTCTGGGTGCAGTGCTTTTACTTTTACTTTGGGTGCAGTGCTTTTACTTTTACTCTGGGTGCAGTGCTTTTACTTTTACTTTGGGTGCAGTGCTTTTACTCTGGGTGCAGTGCTTTTACTTTTACTCTGGGTGCAGTGCTTTTACTTTTACTCTGGGTGCAGTGCTTTTACTCTGGGTGCAGTGCTTTTACTTTTACTCTGGGTGCAGTGCTTTTACTTTTACTTTGGGTGCAGTGCTTTTACTTTTACTCTGGGTGCAGTGCTTTTACTTTTACTCTGGGTGCAGTGCTTTTACTTTTACTCTGGGTGCAGTGCTTTTACTTTTACTCTGGGTGCAGTGCTTTTACTTTTACTCTGGGTGCAGTGCTTTTACTTTTACTCTGGGTGCAGTGCTTTTACTTTTACTCTGGGTGCAGTGCTTTTACTTTTACTCTGGGTGCAGTGCTTTTACTTTTACTCTGGGTGCAGTGCTTTTACTTTTACTCTGGGTGCAGTGCTTTTACTTTTACTCTGGGTGCAGTGCTTTTACTTTTACTCTGGGTGCAGTGCTTTTACTTTTACTCTGGGTGCAGTGCTTTTACTTTTACTCTGGGTGCAGTGCTTTTACTTTTACTTTGGGTGCAGTGCTTTTACTCTGGGTGCAGTGCTTTTACTTTTACTTTGGGTGCAGTGCTTTTACTTTTACTCTGGGTGCAGTGCTTTTACTTTTACTCTGGGTGCAGTGCTTTTACTTTTACTCTGGGTGCAGTGCTTTTACTTTTACTCTGGGTGCAGTGCTTTTACTCTGGGTGCAGTGCTTTTACTTTTACTCTGGGTGCAGTGCTTTTACTTTTACTCTGGGTGCAGTGCTTTTACTTTTACTCTGGGTGCAGTGCTTTTACTTTTACTCTGGGTGCAGTGCTTTTACTTTTACTCTGGGTGCAGTGCTTTTACTTTTACTCTGGGTGCAGTGCTTTTACTATTACTCTGGGTGCAGTGCTTTTACTCTGGGTGCAGTGCTTTTACTTTTACTCTGGGTGCAGTGCTTTTACTTTTACTTTGGGTGCAGTGCTTTTACTTTTACTCTGGGTGCAGTGCTTTTACTTTTACTCTGGGTGCAGTGCTTTTACTTTTACTTTGGGTGCAGTGCTTTTACTTTGGGTGCAGTGCTTTTACTTTTACTCTGGGTGCAGTGCTTTTACTTTTACTCTGGGTGTAGTGCTTTTACTATTACTCTGGGTGCAGTGCTTTTACTTTTACTCTGGGTGCAGTGCTTTTACTATTACTTTGGGTGCAGTGCTTTTACTTTTACTCTGGGTGCAGTGCTTTTACTTTTACTCTGGGTGCAGTGCTTTTACTTTTACTCTGGGTGCAGTGCTTTTACTTTTACTCTGGGTGCAGTGCTTTTACTTTTACTCTGGGTGCAGTGCTTTTACTTTTACTCTGGGTGCAGTGCTTTTACTATTACTTTGGGTGCAGTGCTTTTACTTTTACTCTGGGTGCAGTGCTTTTACTTTTACTCTGGGTGCAGTGCTTTTACTTTTACTCTGGGTGCAGTGCTTTTACTTTTACTCTGGGTGCAGTGCTTTTACTTTTACTCTGGGTGCAGTGCTTTTACTATTACTCTGGGTGCAGTGCTTTTACTCTGGGTGCAGTGCTTTTACTTTTACTCTGGGTGCAGTGCTTTTACTTTTACTCTGGGTGCAGTGCTTTTACTTTTACTCTGGGTGCAGTACTTTTACTTTTACTCTGGGTGCAGTGCTTTTACTATTACTTTGGGTGCAGTGCTTTTACTTTTACTCTGGGTGCAGTGCTTTTACTTTTACTTTGGGTGCAGTGCTTTTACTTTTACTCTGGGTGCAGTGCTTTTACTTTTACTTTGGGTGCAGTGCTTTTACTTTTACTCTGGGTGAAGTGCTTTTTTCTTTTACTCTGGGTGCAATGCTTTTTTACTTTTACTCTGGGTGCAATGCTTTTTTACTTTTACTCTGAGTACAGTGCTTTTACTTAATCTTTTTCTGCAGCGACCCCTGACCATTGTGTTCTCCATCTTATGATGGTGTGTGAAAGGCTGCTCAGTAGTTTGATTCTGACAGCTTTGTTGATGATGTGTAAACAGTGTTTGATTCTGAATAAATAGACATTTTTGATGTGATTGATTTTGCCAGAAGAATCAGATGATTTGTGAATTTAGTTTGAAAACTGGGTTTTGTGTTTACAGTTTAGTGAAAAGTGTGGACGGTTTCAAGAAATGTCTCTGAAAAATACAAAAAAAAATTTGTACAGTAACAGTTCAGGTGGAAAGCTATAGCTCCGACATAGCCAACTCAGAGAGAAATACAAGGATGGAAACATGAAATGACATGAAATTTTATTGCAAAACTGAAAATACCTCAATTCACAAGTGCATATTGAACCGAGCATGGGCTACCGTACGGTTCAATATTATATTGAGAACCGTTGCATCCCTAGTGAATCCACTGCTTTTTTTTTCCAGTGAAGTTAAAGTTGTAGTCTACGATTTGAAAGGTTTGAAAAAAAACATCCCCCCCCCCACACACACACACACACCCCTCCCCTCTGTGCTCCTCCGAGCTTGTATCGTTCTCCCCTCGCAGCCTCCCACCTCCCTCTTATTTTACGAATATAGTTCAGCGAAATGTGTTTCTGAAAACATTTTAGGCGAGAAATAAGCTATGCAGTTGCTGAATCTGTCTTTATTTTAGATCGACAACAGTCAGTTTAAAAGATTTCGAGAGCTTGAGGGCGGCGGCACCGTTTCTCGAAACTCGCCATGCTGTGTCAGCATTGCACGGATTCTTACATAGACAATGAATGGGAACTCCGGGTATGAACTCAGACAGGACGCCGTTTAGTTTCCCGGTGTGTCCGGGACTTCCACAACATGTAGAAAGCAGTAATAGTGTTTATTACGGCCATGAATGATGAAACATTATCGGTGTAAATGCAGCAGGTGCCGGTTGGAATTCTCTCTCACCCCGACTGCAGAACGTTCCCGATCCCAAACTGCTCGGCGATCGCTCGCCACAATCCCCCCCCTCCCCTCCCCTCCCCTCTGACGCCGCAGCCTCAGCCGAAATCTCACTCTGAACTCACGTGACAGCCCTGCTCCGTACCTGAACTGCTCAGGGCAACAAGCGTCTTGTCCGCTCGTACTTTCAAACGCGGAAGTCAGTCAGGAGTGAGCGAGGATTGGGACAAATTAAAGACAATAGGAAAATTATAACTTTCAATAACTTTAAAACACAGTTTGGGTTGACACACTCTTAATTATTTGACGTATAACCGATCCACTCCATCACTAAATCATTATTGCCCAAGGGTATCCAGCTGGGGACGAGTAGAGAGCTGGAGAACAAACAAATAGCAGCCATAAAAAGAAAAGGCACTGTGTCTACCATGTATAAATTATTCTCTGCAATGAACCCATGTACAAACTTACAAACTAAATGCCAATGGGAACTTGACATGGGTCTGTCTATCTCCAAATTACAATGGAATTCAGCACTTGGATATAGTACAACCATCTCAAAATGCGTCAGATATAAATCCAGTTAAAAATACACACAGGGCTTACATGACCCCAGAAACAATGAATCAAATTGACCATTCTGTGTCAAATATGTGCTGGCATGGTTGTGGTTCGGTGGGGACACTCATGCATATGTTACGGAACTGTCCTGCTGTTAATCAGTTCTGGCAAGATATTGTTAACGATTTAACCTTTGTACTCAATACTGGGATTACACGGTCCAATTGTGTGTCTTTGGAGTTGAGATTGATGGTATACAGTCAAAAAATATACAACATATCTTCTAACTTGCTTTCTTAGTGGCAAAAAAGACAACCCTTATTGATTGGAAGGAACACGAAAATAAATGCTTCAGTATAGATCTCTGGCGAAGTGACTTTATGGACATCCTTGCTATGGAACAGGCTGCCTTGTCTCTCAATCCACTGGAGAGGCCTAGTGCTCTGCAAAGCCCCTTGGACTTTATGAGAACCTTAATGTGTATTTTATGTATATTTGGATTTATTTTAATGTATATTTAAATATATTTAACTGCAGCCCCCCCTCCTCTTCCCTTGTCTTTGTCTTGTATTGTTATTTGTCTTCTTCTTTGTCTTGAATTGTTATTGTGATATGTTTGTGAAAAAGCAATCAAATTTAACTATAAAAAATTGTGCCACCTTATCAATTACAGAGTAATGACAGCAGGGTGTGGTACCTCCCGCATCATGGTGTGTACCACCTCCAAAAGAAATGTCTTGAGAGTAGTTTTTGACTGTGGAGCATATTTCCAAGGTACATCGCTTAACAGCCAACTACTATAAGGTCCAGGTCTCACCAACACTGCTTGGAGTTCTTGTAAGATTCATTGAAGAACACGTGGCACTAAAGGCAGATATAGAAGCAATGTTCCACCAGTTCAGAGTGTCATCAACATCGATTTTCTCAAGTGTTTATGGTGGCCTAAAGGAGACTGGACTAAAGAGCCAGTAGACTATCGGATGTTGGTACATCTGTTTGTTGCAACCTCCTCACCCAGTTGTGCTAATTATGCACAGAAGAGAACTGCGGAAGACAAAAATTAGTTCTTCCACCTGTTGTGTGTGATACTGTTCAAGATCATCTTTATGTGGATGATGGTTTGAAAACAATGCCATCAGAAGAAGAGGCAAAATTAATGATACAAGACTTGACTGCCATGCGAGGAGAAAAGACCCAAGACAGTAAGACATCTAGACTTACCCATAGAGCGGGCTCTTGGACTGTACTGGTGTGTGGAGACCGACACATTTCAGCGCCGCAATCGTGCCAAGGCACGGTACAGATCAAATGGCCCTGGTGTGAGTGTACCTTTACTGCAAGTATTATTAAGGCAGCTGACTATTGATTAAAGAAGAGATAACATGACACTTAAGATGACACTTAATAGAATTGAATTAAACATACTGACCAGAAGATTGGGACAGGCTTGTAGTGCCTCCAGCACACCAGGTATACTGAAAGCCTCGTAGCCTCGAACTCGTCTCCTCTCCAGGTATCGAGGGTGGAGGCCATAGAGCTGCTCCAGATCTGGCATCTTCTTCAAAAGGAGCAGAAAGCTGCTGTCTGTAAAGCCTGAACCACAAAGGACAATAAACAATCAATGGGTTTTCTCCAGCTGATATACATTAGTAGTAAACCAGCAGTACAACATGGTCATCCCAGCATCCCCCCAACTTTGCCGCGAGCAGGAGAGCGGCGCGCGAGGGCCACGCGGGCCCCGGTGTCCCGCCGTTCTGGTGTTGGACGGGGGAATCCGGTGCAGCTGTGGAGCGCAGATGATGAAGATGATGAATGGCAAGGCAGCTAGTGCAGGCACCGGGGTCTTGCCACCATTAAGTCTACTGCTGTGCGCTCTGACCCTGTTTTGTGATATACATGCCTAAAATGCGCCTACAAGTTCTATAGAACCAGCGCGTGATGCGCGTGGTGGGAGCAGCGGCGCTGGTCTATACTAAGCAAGCTATGATGACTTTCACTTTCATTTAAGCGCGGGTGTATACCTGGCCGAAATGCACTGTAGGGGGTGAGAACGAGCCAGACTTGGAACCTGTGTATTCCTACTGTGAAATGACCACATAAAACGCGACGTGCTGACATGGATGCAGCTATGAAGCTGCCGGGTTTGCTTCAGGGAAAATGTATTTTTAAGAAGCTTCCCAATGGAAACCTCAACAAGACTAAGGTTGTTTGCACCTTGTGCAATGCGGAATTAGTTAGTCAGTCATTATTTAGGTAGCACACACATATTATGAATGCCTTCGGCAGAATTCAAATGAGCCATTTATTCTAGATTAATTCCAAGATTACAGTGAGATTAATCTAGATTAAAAAATTTAATCAATGCCCACATATATACATATATATATACACACACACTCAACAAAAATATAAACGCAACACTTTTGTTTTTGCTCCCATTTTTCATGAGATGGACTTAAAGATCTAAAATTCATTCCAGATACACAATATTACCATTTCTCTCAAACATTGTTCACAAATCTGTCTAAATGTGTGATAGTGAGCACTTCTGCTTTGCTGAGATAATCCATCCCACCTCACAGGTGTGCCACATCAAGATGCTGATCTGACATCATGATTAGTGCACAGGTGTGCCTTAGACCGTCCACAATAAAAGACCACCCTGAAATGTGCATTTCTTTGCTTTATTGGGGGTCTGGGGACTCAGAACCAGTCAGTATCTGGTGTGACCACCATTTGCCTCATGCAGTGCAACACATCTTCTTCACATAGAGTTTATCAGATTGTCAATTGTGGCCTGTGGAATGTTGGTCCACTCCTCTTCAATGGCTGTGCGAAGTTGCTGGATATTAGTGGGAACTGGTACACGCTGTCGTATACGCCGGTCAAGCACATCCCAAACATGCTCAATGGGTGACATGTCCGGTGAGTATGCTGGCCATGCAAGAACTGGGACATTTTCAGCTTCCAAGAATTGTGTACAGATCCTTGCAACATGGGGCCGTGCATTATCTTGCTGAAACATGAGGTGATGTTCATGGATGTATGGCACAACAATGGGCCTCAGGGTCTCATCACGGTATCTCTGTGCATTCAAAATGCCATCAATAAAATGCACCTGTGTTCTTCGTCCATAACAGATGCCTGCCCATACCATAACCCCACCACCACCGTGGGCCACTCGATCCACAACATTGACATCAGCAAAGCACTCACCCACACGACGCCACACATGCTGTCTGCCATCTGCCCTGAACAATGTAAACCGAGATTCATCCGTGAAGAGAACACCTCTCCAACGTGCCAGACGCCATCCAATGTGAGCATTTGCCCACTCAAGTCTGTTACGGCGACGATCTGGAGTCAGGTCAAGACCCCGATGAGGACGACGAGCATGCAGTTGAGCTTCCCTGAGACGGTTTCTGACAGTTTGTGCAGAAATTGTTTGGTTATGCAAACCAATTGTTTCAGCAGCTGTCTGAGTGGCTGGTCTCAGACGATCTTGGAGGTGAACCTGCTGGATGTGGAGGTCCTGGGCTGGTGTGGTTACACGTGGTCTGCGGTTGTGAGGCCGGTTGGATGTACTGCCATATTCTCTGTAACGCCTTTGGAGACGGCTTGTGGTGGAGAAATGAACATTCAATGCACGAGCAACAGATCTGGTTGACATTCCTGCTGTCAGCATGCCAATTGCACGCTCCCACAATGCTTGTGGCATCTGTGGCATTTTGCTGTGAGACAAAACTGCACATTTCAGAGTGGCCTTTTATTGTGGGCAGTATAAGGTACACCTGTGCACTAATCATGATGTCAGATCAGCATCTTGATGTGGCACACCTGT
>CM056823.1:29015756-29023256 GCA_029853015.1 Chelidonichthys spinosus
TAGTTATAACACACCACACACTATGCAGAGATCTATTATGTCAAGTAAAGTTCATAGACAACGGATCTGAACATTTAGTGAATGAGTGTTTATCCACAACATGTTATCTAGCACACACACATGCTATCACCACCACCAATCTCCTCCTCCTCCTCCTGTACCACCATGGCAGCGGGAGCCTCACTTTCACTGTCCGCCTGCGACACCTGCCTAGAGGGACCCGCTGCAGCCGGCGCAGCCGAAGCCTCGGAGCCAGAGGCCACGCCGCCGCCGGCCCCCGCTGCAACAAACATATTTAATATTTTTCTGCTCTTAGCGGCAGAGCTTTTTTTTTCTTTTCCCTAAGTTTTTCTGCACCACCTTTTCGTTTTTTTCTCCATTTTCGCTTTGTTTTTCGTGTTTCTCTTCTCTCTCATAATGATTGCTCATCATTAAAGGTGATTGGACGAGGGGGGGGGTCTGGAAAATGGAAAATTCTTTAGATAGACAAGCCACTGCGCCTCTAATGTGTCCGGGGCTGCAGCTGAGCTCTGTGGGCCGGTGCATGTCTCTCTCCCTGGGCTGCAGGAAAAAAAAACAAACAAACAAAAATAAAAGCCACTGCCGGCCCATTACTGACCGGCCCACCGGGAAAACTACCAGTACTCCCTATGGCCAATCCACCCCTGATTGTATTTGTTCCTGAAACTGACGTAGCTTACAATGACACCGAACACATTGCTTCACTAAAAATGTACATCCACTGGAGACCGCTTTTCCAGTTTCCACTCATAAACACCGCCTTTTAATAGGCGACTTTTATTGTTTGCACCTTGTCGCTTTTGCACAAAGAAATAAAACACCAAGTTCTGACAAATTGTGGATGTTTAAAGCCGGAAGGTAAACAAATCCAAGCAACCAAGCAACTGCGTGGCCATTGCGTGATCACTACGCGGAAGCACAACCGAGGCTTAAGTCATGAGGAAACGATGCAAAGGAAGGAAATGAGGAGACATTTAAGAAAATAAGAAGCACACAGAGTAGGTAACATAAATACTGGTTTGATGTATGGGGCTCAACCGGTTGAACCAGCTTTGTCTTTTTGATACATTCTTAGTGAGGTAACTTAAGCGCTAACTTTGGGTTTCGATCCTACAACGCTGGTTCACTTCTTACCGGGGTACATGCAGAGCTAACCTGCTCCGTAGCAGGTTATGTTCCTGATAATAGATCAACATGGAGAAAAACACTGCCTATTGACCAATCAGCTCTCTTGGTGCACGGATATATAAAAAACATTTTTAAAAAGCTTGGTGGATGGTGGATCGGGTCTCTTAGGAGAACTAGAGTGTTCAGAGACCGGCAAAACCCTTTTGTCTGTGTCTGACGAAGTTTTATATGAGAGATACAGATTCTCATCAGAGGGAATGACTTACTGACCACTTTGAATAATGGTTTTATTTATTTTATTTGCTCCCAAGTCCGTTTTACACCGCCGGGATTGCAGCTGAAAGAATTAGGCCGATATTGTCATACACCACGTTATAAGAATACATCTAAACAACACATTCATTATTTTAACATTATTTTTTCGGCTTGATTGTGGGAGGACATCGTGAGAGTTAAAAGGGACGAGAGAAAGCGATGACATGATTTAAAAAAGGGCTGCAGTGCGGTTTCGAACCCGGGACCGCTGCAGGGGTCGGTAACTCTACAACTAAGCTATCAGTGCAGTTAATGCATTCATTCAGTCAGTCAGATCTAGTAGCGTCCTTATTATGGGGCAGTCATATGTTGGGACCTCACTAGAAGGACTACACAATGCGGCCTACAAAAGCCTACACATGCGGTCAGAACAAAGGGACAAAGGGGGTTAAAAACTACACCGCCATTTTAGTTTCACTTCTCACCTAGGTGCGAAGTGCAACGTCACACAACTGGTGCCCTATTGGCTGACAACCGCAAGTACCCCAGGGGGTCCCCGGCAGCAGCCGTGAACTATATAAACCAAAGCCGCCTTAAGAACACTCTCTGCTCTTGTTCGGCTTCCAGCTCTCTCCACCAACAGGAGGTGGTCTCCTCAACCCGCAGCATACCGCTGTCACAGGAGACCAACTGATAACGTCTGCAGCGTTTCCTTTGTCCTAGGCCACAGCCTTCTCCCCGTTTTCCTGATCCTGATAAATCGCCACGACTGCGCGATTATCTCCGTGTTCGCCTGCAACAAGAGGAACAAACCCGGTTCCTGCATTCCAGCTACCAGACGCTGTCTGAAGTAAGCTGACTAAATCGCCAAGCCGCGATTATATTGCCGCCCGCGGAAGAAAGAAACACAAACTGTTTTCTTTATTCGAGTTTGATCAACGAGAGGAAGCCCGCTCCGCTCTCGTCTGGACTAAGCCGACTCATCACGTCCCCTGCTGACGCCGGGTCCCACGAACTTTAAGCGTTAAGGAACGCCATCATCACCAGGACGGACTCGCAACCTACGCAACGACACCAGTAAGAGGCTATCAGTCTGGGCAGAGACATAAGTGATAGTGATAGGCTTGTAATTCTTGTTAACGTGTTTTAAGTTTTGGTCCACAGATCACGGACCGCCGAGTCCGTTGCTTTCCGTGTTGTATTTGAATGCTGATTGTGTACCCACGCCGCTAAGTTGATTTCTGTAACGGTGTTTTTGACTAAACCTCAGCCATATTCGCGAGCCCAGTAAGCGTCTACTATCAGTTAAGAGACCGGTCCCGCTGAATGGACGCCAGTTCATTCACGAGCCCCGTGTGATAGTAACACGCCTCCTGAGCCTCAGAATATTGCGCATGTGCGCATTCTCCCCCTCTCTTTGTTTGTGTAGACAGTAGAGACCTAATATTTTGGATTTGTCCTATGAACAAGTGTGTCTTTGTACTTGAATTGTTTCAGGACATTCTGAGATGGTAAGGTGGGAGGCATTTAATGAAATGACACGGAATGACCCCATAGAAACTGGCTCTAAATCCCTACAATAAGGACTCTCTGGAACGGTTTCCTCCATAGACGTAGTAAGCATTTTTACTTCCGGACAGCCATTTGGAAATCGCGCCCCGTTAACGCGCAGGGCTCAACAATAAGGATTGCCCGACGTCCCGGGGCAAGTAAAACTCCACGTCGGGCAAGTTACTATGACAACCCGCTTGCCCGTTCAAGTGGAAGACTCGAAGCAAGTGGAAGACTCGAAGCAAGTGGAAGACTCGAAGCAAAAAAAAAAAAACGATCATCATCGATAAAGTTATGATGTTGCCCCCTCCCCTTGCCCTCGTCGGATAATGCTTGTAATTAGGGCTGTAACGATACACGTATCGAAGCTGAAATCGCGACACTCACGCCACGTACCCACCAAACGCGATGAACGCGATTTAATCACGCGACAAATGAAATCGCGTCGCGCTAGACGCTCCAGTTTTGACGCCGGTCCAATATGCCAAAAAACGCCTCATCGCGGCATCGCGGCGCGCGACGAGCCCGCCCAAACAACAACATTTCTTCCGCCATTTAATTCTCTCGTCGATCATGGCTGAGATAACCACCATCGCTGCACTGTATCTACTCTGGAGAAGTTCCCAGCTTCGTCTGCGGGCTAGGTGCCGACGTCGGTTCTGGGTGCATGCTACCCTACGGAGGCGGCGTGAGCTCGGCGAGTTCCACCGTCTCCTGCAGGAGCTGCGCCTGGACGACGGCCGGTTCCAGCGGTACTTCAGGCTGACTGTTGCCCAGTTTGAAGACCTGCTAACCAGGGTACAGGACCGGGAGGTTTAGCTGCTGCTCTGCCCAGAACTGGTGCTTCATAGCCGGCCATAAGCCCCAGTGATAAACAATCGCAAAAAAAAAAGATCTCTGTGTGTGAAAGAGCTGGGATTGATATGTATGTATGTGTGTGTGTGTGTGTGTGTGTGTGTGTGTGTGTGTGTGTGTGTGTGTGTGTGTGTGTGTGTGTGTGTGTGTGTGTGTATGTGTGTGTGTGTGTGTGTGTGTGTGTGTGTGTGTGTGTGTGTGTGTGTGTGTGTGTGTGTGTGTGTGTGTGCACGCGCGTGCGTGCGCCCCCCAACTTTGATTATGGGCAATATATAATATAATATAATATATAAATATTGTGGCAAAAAGCGAGGGAACACCAGGACGTCCGTACGTCAGCACGTGGGTGACGATCTCAACGCTGATAGGCTGTCGCGGCGCGTCTTCACGCGAATTCGCCGCAAAAGTTCAATTATTTCAACTCGAGCGATGGCGCGATGAAGCTATGGCGCGATGAAGCAATGCAGCGATGAAGCGATTTTTCGCGTCCATCGCGTCCATCGCGCCGCGCTATCGCGTCCATCGCGTCGCCCGGCGCGTTGAAGCGTCTAATCGCGTCTTTGCATTGACTTTACATGTAATCTTGTCGCGCGATGAAGTTTCATCGCGTTTGGTGGGTACGCAGCGTCAGATCCACGAGCCTGTCTCGCGCCACGAGAAGTACGTAAGTAACACCACATTAACACCGCAGCGGTCGTTCGCTAATTCTCCGCCGTTGTTCGTTCACACGGAGCGAAGCACCGCTGGAGTAAAGACGAACCGCTGTGTAATTCAAACAGAAAGCAGCACAAAGAGATGTCCCGGTACACGTCATGATGATGACGTGTGTGCGTTTTCAAGGGGTTTCCCTGGAGTCTCCCTGTCACTCAAAACCCGACGGAGGTTAAAGTTCACTGAAGTCTCAGTGAACTGAAGTCTCAGTGAACTTTAGACCGTCGCGGAGATTATTTTTCATCATGAACACTCGGTGAGTTAAAGTTTTTTTTGCCGGTGACAGACGCTGTTTATCGGGCAGAAATGTGAGGAGTCGGTAGGACGGGCAGGAGGAAGGACGCTTCTCCACGTACAGCTGCTGTATTTGTTTCCCCGTTGCCAAAGACAGTTGCAGTTACTAGTTACTAGGGATGGGCATTTGAAGAAATTTCCTTGATCGAGCATTGTTAGAGTTATCGATCAATTATCGATTAATCATTAACTTTTTTCTATAGGCTATATTGAAATTCCCGTTGGTAGAAAATACAAAATGCAGCATGTTTTTATCAATGAAATCTTTATTCCAACAATAATGTATGGGCCAACATTAATACAATACAGTTAACTTGAAGACCTACAACTGTTTAACAGTTTTAAAATAATAAATACAGGCATTATAGGTTATAGGCCTATGCGGCGCTCGTAAAGTCTGAACAATGCGCCTACAGGCGCTCTTAAAGGTTTGGAAACGATTCAACAAGACTAAATCTGTAGCCTATTACAATAAGTAGCCAACTTATCGCACAACAATAATCAAACAAAGGCAGTAGGCTAAAAGTGGGCATTAAACTGTATCTGTTTTGAAAAAAGGGGGAAAAAAGGCAGACATATAACGCCGCGTACCCACCAAACGCGATGAACGCGATTTAATCGCGCGACAAATGAAATCGCGTCGCGCTAGACGCTCCAGTTTTGACGCCGGTCCAATATGCCAAAAAACGCCTCATCGCGGCATCGCGTCGCGCGACGAGCTCGCCCAAACAACAACATTTCTTCCGCCATTTAATTCTCTCGTCGATCATGGCTGAGATAACCACCATCGCTGCACTGTATCTACTCTGGAGAAGTTCCCAGCTTCGTCTGCGGGCTAGGCGCCGACGTCGGTTCTGGGTGCATGCTACCCTACGGAGGCGGCGTGAGCTCGGCGAGTTCCACCGTCTCCTGCAGGAGCTGCGCCTGGACGACGGCCGGTTCCAGCGGTACTTCAGGCTGACTGTTGCCCAGTTTGAAGACCTGCTAACCAGGGTACAGGACCGGGAGGTTTAGCTGCTGCTCTGCCCAGAACTGGTGCTTCATAGCCGGCCATAAGCCCCAGTGATAAACAATCGCAAAAAAAAAAGATCTCTGTGTGTGAAAGAGCTGGGATTGATATGTATGTGTGTGTGTGTGTGTGTGCGCGCGTGCGTGCGCCCCCCAACTTTGATTATGGGCAATATATAATATAATATATAAATATTGTGGCAAAAAGCGAGGGAACACCAGGACGTCCGTACGTCAGCACGTGGGTGACGATCTCAACGCTGATAGGCTGTCGCGGCGCGTCTTCACGCGAATTCGCCGCAAAAGTTCAATTATTTCAACTCGAGCGATGGCGCGATGAAGCGATGGCGCGATGAAGCAATGCAGCGATGAAGCGATTTTTCGCGTCCATCGCGTCCATCGCGCCGCGCTATCGCGTCCATCGCGTCGCCCGGCGCGTTGAAGCGTCTAATCGCGTCTTTGCATTGACTTTACATGTAATCTTGTCGCGCGATGAAGTTTCATCGCGTTTGGTGGGTACGCAGCGTAATGCCTATAGGCTGCAGCCGGCGCGCGGAAAAGGCTCGCAACAAAAAGATGAGCCACCCATTTACAAACAATTGCATGAACTAGTCTATCTAAAAGCAATACCTTATTGAACATATATAAGGCTGAACTTGTTGCTAAAATATCACAGTTTTGGCAAAATGTAACGACTCCAAGAGGCACCAAGCCGAAAGAAAAGCGGAGCGAGAGACAACACATTAAGAAAAAAAAGAGCGACTCACATACGGTGGTGACTGTCCCTACTGTCCATAGCATACAGTAACTCCAGCCTACATATTTTTGTTTAGGAATATAAGCATGTTAACATGCTCGGGGGTCAGACGCGAACGCAGCCTTGTAACTGTCAGTCCAGCAGCAGAAAACACCCGCTCTGACGGGACCGAAGTTGCGGGGATGCAGAGGTATTGTCGCGCTAACTTTGACAGCCTGGGGAACCTTCTTCCATTCACTTTCCGCTGTGAGTCGCAGCTCCTCCTAGCTAGGACCGAGGTGATGGTAGGTTGAGAGGAGGATTAACTGCCGGCCAACAAGGTCGGATGTGCGTTGTTCAAGTGATACATCATAGTAGTCGTCGCGGAATTATACTTGTACACGGCATCACAGTGTGTACAGTGAACGTCTCCGTTTTTTAAATCGAAGTGGTCCCACGCAACACTTTGCTTGGACCGCTTCATGTTTAGGCTAATCTTGCTTTGCTGGCAAGGTTCCAAATGAGCTGCGTCACAAGTCAACTGCCGCTCATTTGGCTGTTCCGTTTTTGTCCTTAGAAATAATAAAACATCACGCCCTGGTGGTTAGATTTGTTATTTCTCCCACATAGTGATATTCAATTAAATGCTTCAAGACTCACAGTATGCAACACAACGTCCTTTTGATAGATAACAATATAAATTGATCGACGCATTTCTTAACGATCAAGTTATCGAGCATCGATTAATTATGCCCATCCCTACTAGTTACCTTAGTTTGGTTCTGCAATGTTGCTTTGTGGGACATTTCTCTGTAGTAAGTTGAGTGAGGGACCTGTGCAGTTAACAGACCATCAGATAGACACAGCCCTCCACGCCAAATCTGCATCTTACATAAATCAAATGTTTAATTTTAAAAAAATAAATAATATCGAAATTTGTA
>CM056823.1:30290756-30540531 GCA_029853015.1 Chelidonichthys spinosus
AGAGTTTCGGTTTGCTGCCTACCGGCAATTTACGATATGGCAGAATGGGCGTCTGGGAAGAGGGAACCGGAGGCCGATATCGAGCTGCTGTGTTATTTGCATCCGGGCCAAATTCCCTGACCCTTTTGCGAATTACACAGGTTACAAGGAAGCTCCATTTAGGGTGCCGGACTGACAATTTCTACAATACCTCAAAAAATAACATTTTTCAGCCAAAGATTTCATCCAAAAATAAAAACCATTTATGTACAGTCTATATTTTTATATTTATTTTCAAAGTTTACAGAAAAACAAAGAATTTTTCAAATTTGCAGTATGTACATAGTTTTATTTTGTATTTATTTTTTATATGTTTATAATAGAATAAATGTCTGGTAAACAAGACGTTCTTGTCTTCTCTCTTCTCTTGCTCACATCTCTGGATCATGTAGCTGAGGCCTTTATGGAGAGAAGAGAACAGTAGCATTAGAACACATACCAATGCTCCAACTCCAGCCATTAGAATATCTTCCCTGTCAAGATAATGTCACCAGTGTAATCAGTGGTGTGTGTGTGTGTAGTTGGGATGTGTGGCTAAATACATGTCAGCACTTCATGTTATTTTATATTATAATATTTTTCAATGTTTTGTCTATATTCTGAAAAGATTGAAATTACTGAAAACATACTAACCCCTCAGACACTGGTTCGATTGGTGGTAATCGATGAGAGATTTTAGCAGCTGTCCGCTTGCTGGGTGTTGATGTTCTCATCTCCTTACTTCCCTGAGTAGCTGCTTCAGGAGTTTGCTTCTTCTGGTAGCTGGAAAACAGCAATATTTTAAAAAGTTACAGTCTGAGTCAGCAAGCTGGCTGTGACTTTGATACCTTGGTGTCTTTTCTCTGTGGCCAGAACAACTATGGCCATACAATGTTTGCCTGCAACAATAATAATATGAAAATACGCGTCTCAGTCGTTTGGTAATATTGTGCGCTTCACTTTTAAAAACAATTTCTTCTGCTTTACATACAACGCAATGTATAATGTCTGGAGCAATCTTGTGTGGAAGGTACAACACAAGTCCAAAAAAATAAATGCTGAAAGCTCTCTCTCTGAGCTTGTTTACATGCGATTGTGCACTTCACGGTTAACTCTAAATGCCTTTTATTCAGCTACATCACAACAGTATCATCAACACGTCAACACAATAGCCCCTAACACACAGCCTGTAAATACCGTTACTGTACCCCCTAAATACTGTATTTCCCGGGGACGGGAACGAGACGGGAGCCGGTGCTGTGTGTATGATATAGCTTTATCCCCTACACTCACGAAGCAGCCGGGGAGCCGGCTCGCTGTGTGTAGCTAGCGGCTAATATGACTACACAGACACAAACAAATCGTTAGCCTGTTGCTACAGCCAGCTGCTAACGTCACCTCCCGGATAACAGTTGGGCTTGCGGTCCCATATATAAAGGGACATATTTATAACCATTCGGTTTCAGACTAAAGGACCGTGGACAATGCGCAGTCTGTAATTATTCAGTGTTACACAGCGTTGGACTAAGTTACATGTTAGCAGCTAACTCTACTTTGCACTTTAGCTCATTCCGAGTCCTAGGTGATCTCATAAGATTTTCAAATCAAGCCGTAAACATGACCTGTAATGTATTCTTACCTGGTTACTAGGAAATTAGCCATGTCAGCATCTCCATGAGTCGAACGCATATCCAATGTTTATCCGGGTGCCAGCCCGGCTTTGGTCATAACTTCGTTTGGACTCACGACTTGCCGCTGATAAAACCTTCGTTTTCTTCTTGGTATTACTTTTTAGTGGACTTTGTGTGGTGGTGGGTCATTTTCCGGCCGAAGCAGAGTCCATTACTACACATACAGTACTTGAATCCACCGCGCTTGTCTTTTTCCGGTCTCCAAGCCGTCGAGTACGCGCATTAAGCGTCATTTGACGTCACGTCCGCCGGACTGCGCGGGAAATTCGGACCACGAATTGCAGTACATCATGCAGCACACAGCCTGTTCAAGGCAATGGGGAGATATGTGTGTGGTCTCATTCTTTTTGGTTTTGAATGCTTCATCACCCATTAGCATTAAAAGACTTAAAGTGAATGTTTATTTTTTCACAAATCCTGCCCTAAGTCCCTTTAACTAAGTTACTTTTTAAAGGAGTAGTCAGTAGTCAGATTACTTTTTCAAAGTAACTGTGGCAACACTGGACCTGTTGACCTGCACCTCAAAGAATCAGAATCGAGAATAGTTTAGAACAGGAATCGAAACAGAGGATCGGGATCGGAATCGGTAAAATCCAAACGATGCCCAACCCAAGGGATGACATAGGGATGTCATCGATGCCCAACCCTAGCAATGACATAGGGATGTCATTCGGATTGGACAAGTGTGGCCGGATGGTCTCAAAGAGAGGCAAGATGATCAGGACTGAGGGGATTGACCTACCAGAGGGCAACATAGATGATATCCAAGTAACTTGGCATCCCACAGGCTAATGGAAACCCTGGAGAGGCCACAAGGAATCAACCTCAGCCAAATACCTCCAGAGAGTAAGGCAGGTCCTACATGGCATGTACCACCATCAGATAGAGGAAGTGGCTGATATCAAGACATCCTACCAGTGGCTGGAAAATGCAGGACTGACAGACAGCACAGAAGCAGTAATCATGGCAGCACAAGAACAGGTCATAAGCACAAGAGCCATAGAGGCCAGGATCTACCAGAGCAGATCAGACCCAAGATGCAGACTGTGCAAAGAAGCCCCTGAGACAGTCCAGCGCATAGTAGCAGGGTGTAAGATGCTAGCTGGATCAGCGTACATGGAGAGGCACAACCAAGTGGCTGGGATAGTACACAGGAACATCTGCAACCAGTATGGAATAGGAGTACCCAAATCCCAATGGGCCATACCACAGAAGGTGACTGAGAACAACAGGGCCAAGGTTCTGTGGGACTTCAGCTTCCAGACTGACAAACAGCTCCTGGCTAACCAACCGGACATAGTGGTGGTGGTGGACAAAGAGCAGAAGACAGTGGTGGTGATAGATGTGGCGATCCCAGCTGACGCCAACATCAGGAAGAAGGAACACGAGAAAATTCAGAAGTACCAAGGGTTGAAAGAGCAGCTGGTACAGATGTGGAAGGTCAAGGCTAGCGTGTTCCCCGTGGTAGTGGGGGCAATCGGGGCAGTAACCCCCAAACTGGGAGAGTGGCTCCAACAGATCCCAGGAACAACATCTGAAGCATCAGTCCAGAAGAGTGTAGTCCTAGGAACAGCCAAGATACTGCGCAGAACCCTCAAACTCCCACGCCTCTGGTAGAGGACTCGCCATTCAAAGCACAGTGCTGTACGACAGTCTGAAGACGATGCAGAGATGAGGGACTGATTGTGGCAGCGATAGCCGGGGAGTTTGGGATCAGGGGGACGAACTGCTGCAGGGGTGTGGGGTCTCGGTACTGCTGCAAACTGGTTCTGAAGTCTACCTGGACACGATCAGGATCTTGATCCTCTCATTATAGAAAAAAGATGAAAACGTTTTTTTTTTTTTTTTTTTCAAGAAATGAGACAGTCACGAAATCTCCCTCCCTGCTGGAGGGCTCGTTCTTTTCATTTTTAACATTTTCGCAACAAATAACTCCTATTCCTAACTCCTGTTCCTAACTCCTATTCCTTGACCTCTGGGGAAAACGTCACTGGGTCAATGAACGGCGATAGGAGAACTCAAAATGATTTAGGAAAAGTCGACCACGGTGCTCAGAGAATCCGACAACTTTCACGAAGCTACGTCATTATAATGCTGCTGATGATTGACAGCTGATGATAGGCACCAGCAATTGACGTGAGTCTGCAGTGGAGAAACTACAATAATGCACTACAAAAAGCACATCGTCCACTTCTCCCCATGTTGTTGGTTCTATAGGCAGCTGGTTCACTGACCGGCTTCAGTTCCAGCAGCTTCTTCTTCCTGTTTGTCCGTTGGCTGTATTTACATTTCATTTGTGGTTTTAGTTTTGTTTTTGTCAAATTTGTAACATGACATGACCACAGGTTGGTCAAAATTATTTCCATCAGATAGCCGGATCATAGACTAACACAGTCCTGGCCTTGCATTCTATATCAAATACATTTTAGTTCTCAATTATTTTTTTAGCCCTTTGTTTGTAGCTCTTAATTATCGATATGTTTATGTTAGTCAGTTAGCAGCTAGGCTAACTCGCTAGTCATGATTCGCTAGCATAGAAGCGTTAGTTAGCTACCTATCCTGACCTCTGGGTTTTAGTTTGCAGAGGTTACACTCGCGGTAGCTCACTAATCAATGTGGTAGTAGTAAGTAATATTTGATCAAGGCTGGCATTATGCCCTACCTACTGTATATTGTTAATCAAGTAATATTTTTCTTAATTGAAACAGTGATATAATGGTCCTTATCCTCCACTCCCCCTTTCTCTATCTACGTTTAGATATATCACAGTCAAAGATTGATGGACCAATACAATCACACCCGACGGCCTTTCCCAAGACGATGCAAGGAAGTGCATGAGATCCTTCCACAGTGAATGGTGTAAGGAACATGTGTGGTTAGAGTATTCAAAGTCTTAAAATGCAGTATACTGTTTTTCTAATTTTATTAAGTCTTTTCTAATTTTTAAGACAATGTTAAATATCAAAATGTGAATTACAAATGTTTTGCTGGCATACAGTTTGCATAGTATAAGAGGGTTGGTGGGGGGATGAAATGTGTGTGTGTGTGTGTGTGTGTGTGTGTGTGTATGTGTGTGTGAGAGAAAGGGAGAATATGGAAGGGTGGTTTGGTTTTTTTTGTTTTAGTTTTATCTTTTATTGTTGTATGCAAGACAATGTTAAATATCAAATTCATCCATCCATCCATCCATCCGTTTTCTTCCGCTTATCCGGGATCGGGTCGCGGGGGCAGCTGCCTGAGCAGGGATGCCCAGACTTCCCTCTCCCCGGACACTTCCCCTAGCTCCACCGGGAGCACCCCAAGGCATTCCCAGGCCAGCTGGGTGACATAGTCACTCCAGCGTGTCCTGGGTCTTCCTCGGGGTCTCCTCCCAGTGGGGCATGCCTGGAACACCTCCCGAGGGAGGCGTCCAGGGGGCATCCGATACAGATGCCCAAGCCACCTCAACTGGCTCCTCTCGATGTGGAGGAGCAGCGCTTCTACTCCGAGCTCCTCCCGTGTGGCGGAGCTCCTCACCCTATCTCTAAGGGAGCGCCCCGCCACCCTGCGGAGGAAGCTCATTTCAGCCGCTTGTATCCGGGATCGTATTCTTTCGGTCACGACCCAAAGTTCATGACCATAGGTGAGGGTAGGAACGTAGATTGACCGGTAAATCAAGAGCTTCACCTTTCGGCTCAGCTCTCTCTTCACCACAACGGACCGATACAATGACTGCATTACTGCAGCCACTGATATCAAATTCAATTCAGTTCAATTCAATTTTATTTATAGTGTCAAATCACAACAGAAGTCATCTCAGGACACTTAACACATTGAGCAGGACTAGAATACGCTAAAAATTTCAAGAGTCAACACAATTTCAAAGTCCCAACATCACCCAGGGGCAAGCGTTACAGCAACAGTGGCGAGAAAAAACTGCCTTAATAGGCTTTTAGGCAGAAATCTCGTGCAGCCCAGGCCCTTGGGTTCCAACTGCACCTGGTGTTGGTAGTATGGTAGTAGTAGCATTAACAGCAGTGGTGGTATTAACAGAAGCAATAGTATCAACAGTAGTAGTCCATGGCAGCAGGCACAGCCACGCCGAGATGGATTCATCCCAACCTACTCTTAAATGTGGGAATAGTGTCTGCCTCACGAACCAGAACCGGAAGACGGTTCCACAGAAGAGGAGCTTGATGGCTGAAAGCTCTGGCCCCTGTTCTAATTTTGGAGACTTTAGGAACTACAAGTAACCCTTTATTCTGAGAGCGTAGTGCTCTAGGAGGACAGTAGGGTTTAATGAGCTCTTTAAGATATGATGGTGCCTGTCCATTAAGAGCCTTGTAAGTGAGGATAAGAATTTTAAATTCTATTCTGGATTTTACTGGGAGCCAGTGCAGAGAAGCTAATACAGGAGAAATGTGATCCCTTCTTCTGGTTTTAGTCAGAACACGAGCTGCAGCATTCTGGACCAGCTGGAGAGATTTAAGAGATTTATTAGAACAGGCTGATAATAAAGAATTACAATAGTCCAGCCTTGAGTTAACAAATGCATGGACGAGTTTTTCTGCATCTTTTTGCATTGGCCTAATTTTAGTAATGTTACGCAGGTGAAAGTAGGCTGTCCTCGTAGTTTGTTTAATATGCGAGTCAAAGGACAGGTCCTGATCAAAGATAACTTACAGTAGCATTTGAGGCGATGGCAATCCCATCAATAGTCACTATATCTTTAGACAGCGAGCTTCGGAGGAGTTTAGCCCCAAGTACAATAACTTCAGTTTTATTGGAGTTTAACGTCAGGAAATTGCAGGTCATCCAGGATTTTATGTCATCAACACATGCCTGGAGTTTAACTAGCTGATTGGTTTCTTCAGGCTTGATCGATAGATATAACTGAGTATCATCAGCATAACAATGGAAGTTTATAGAGTGTCTTCTAATAATGTTGCCTAAAGGAAGAATATATAAGTTGAAAAGAATTAGTCCGAGCACAGAACCTTGAGGAACACCGAATTTAACTTCAGTGTGCCTGGAGGATTTTTCATTGACATGCACAAACTGAGATCGATTGGATAAATAGGACTTAAACCAGCTTAATGCAGTTCCTTTGATGCCAATTAATTTTTCCAGTCTACATATTAGAATCTCATGGTTAATGGTGTCAAATGCAGCACTTAGATCTAGCAGAACAAGTACAGAAACCAGTCCTTTGTCAGAAGCAATAAGAAGGTCATTTGTAATTTTCACCAGAGCTGTCTCTGTACTATGATGTACTCTAAATCCTGACTGGAAGTCCTCAAGTAGATTGTAACATAAATTGCAGTTTTCTTAACATAGTTCACAACTCCAGAGTTAGTTAGTTAAAAAAATACATCTACACAAATAAATAAATAAATAAATAAAAGAATCACAACAGGTAATTGGCATAAAACATTTCTCCTGCTTCGATGGAGCACAGAGCGTTCTGCCAGCAGCAGAGGTCTTTAAAAGAGTCCAGGTCGCCTGCTGTTCTGTAGAAGTTAACATCAATGAGGAGTCTGGATTTAATAAGACCTGTACAGACAGGGACCGGCTCGACATGGAGGTCTTCTGTGATTCTTGGCCTGGCCTAAAACAAAGTTTAAAAGCTGGCTCTTGTGTTTTTGCTGGCGAGTGTATCTTAAACCACAAATAATACTTTGGTAGACAACTTTGTGGAGATGTCCGAACAGAATCACCTGTGGCTGAATGTCAACAAGACCAGAGAGATGGTGATCGACTTCAGGAGGAAGAAGAGGATGCCTTCACAGCCACTACGGATCAGGGGAGAGGTGGTGGAGGAGGTGGTGGACTATAAATACTTGGGAGTGGTGATTGATAGCAGACTGGACTGGAAATCTAACACAGAGGCTGTGTACAAGAAGGGGATGAGCAGACTTTACTTCCTGAGGAAGCTGAGATCCTTCAACGTGTGCAGCAAGATGTTGGAGATCTTCTACCAGTCTGTTGTTTCCAGCACTATTTTCTTTGCTGCTGTGTGTTGGGGCAACAGCATCAGAGCCAGCGAAACCAACAGACTTGATAAAATCATCAAGAAGGCTGGCCCTGTACTTGGTCTCAGGCTGGAGTCTTTTGAGTCCGTGGTGGAGAGGAAAACGCTGAATAAACTGTTATCCATCATAGACAATGATCAGCACCCTCTCCATCACACAGTGGTCAAACAGAGGAGCACCTTCTCCCACAGGCTGCTCCAGCTCCGCTGTGGAAGGGACAGATAAAGGAAATCTTTCCTGCCACATGCTATCACACTCTACAATGACAGCTAAAACTCGGTTCATAATAATACATAATACAGTCCTCAAGCCCCTTAGCCTATATTATGTGTTAGGGTTGTCCCGATCACGTTTTTTTGCTCCCGATCCAATCCCAATTGTTTGAGTTTGAGTATCTGCCGACCCCGATATTTCCCGATCCGATCACTTTTTTTTCCTCCCGATACAATTACGATCATTCCCGATAATTTTTCCCGATCATATACATTTTGGCAATGCATTAAGAAAAGAAAATGAATAAAACTCAATTAAATTGTCCCAAATTTCTTTTTTATTGTCCAACATGGGCATCTTTTCACTGCTTTGGATCAAAACAATAAAGCTTATCAGCACTGTGCCATAAAATATATAAACAATAAACATGTAAACTAAAACATTAAGTGCAGAATAGTGCAATAACAAAAATAAATCTTCAAAAGAGGTAGTTTACCTACTTACTAGGTTGAATGACATTCAGTCAAAAACTCACAATCACAAACAATAAGAATAAAATACATTTTGGCCTAGCCTTAGTGCAGCAGCTTAATGCAACATGAACACATATAAATTTCACAGTTCAAACATGACAGGTAAACATGGGATATAAAATCTCGAGGCACTTTTTTAAATCAAGGGACGGTTTCTAACTCTTCGTCTTCATTCTCACTCTCACTCTCAACCTCATATTCAGGCAAAATTAAGTGAAGATTTTTCTTTAGCAAAATCAGCATCTCTACTCCGTCAGCTGAGAGCCGGTTCCTTTTTTCATCAAGGAGGTGCAGGGGGCACAGAGAAACTTGGCTGCAACATCAGCCAGTGGGGGGAACCTTGAAGCATTCTGTTTCCAGTATTGCAGAGGATTGCTTTTCCTATTACTGGTTTGCTCCAAGAGATAGGTCTGCACCTGGACTTTGAGTATGTACTCACAGACCGGGCCTAGTGGATTTTCCTCCAAGATCTGGTCCAAGATGCTGCCCAGGCTGCTGCTTCCTTCTTGGCGTTTCTTCTTGCTCGTAGGCTCTGCTACTGCTGCCTCTGGTTCTTCACTAGCAGTGGCTGCTCTCTCCTCCATCTTCGTTACCTCCTGGATGAGCTTATCCTTGGCAATGCTCAGGTTGTCAGACTGGGCGAAGTATCTAAAAATAGATAAATGTAAGAATTACCACAACTAGTCAACTAATGAGCTGAGCACAACGGTTAGACACATTTCCTTACATCTATAATAAAAATATAACCATTAACACCGCAACAGACCTACATTTAACCTAATAGAAATTGTCTGTTTGAATAATGAATTATTGCATTCAGTAGTACAGTCGTTTACAGTACTTGCCTGTCTTTGTATCTTGGATCCACCAGAGTGGCGATGCTGTACAGTGGCTCCTCCTCTATACCAGCAAAGCGGGTCTCCACTGCGTTTAGGAGCGTGCTCTTCATTGTTTTGACCCCCTGGTCAGTGGTGTTCTCCTGAGACAGCAGACGACTGAGGGCTGTTTGAATGAATGAAATTAATGGATGGTTTAAGTAAAATAATTAATTATATTAAAATAAAATATTCTCTTACAATTGTAGTATTATTAATGTTCAGCGAGTGCAACTAATAATTATAATAAATAAAAAATAACCTGTTATTGCCGGTGTGGAAGAAACTCTTCAGGTCCAATTCTGTGGCTGGTTCAAATGAGGTTTAATCACTGACAGTGGAGAAAGGGCAACAGTTGCTACACAGTCCATTCTGCCATATGTGGGGTGAGCGATGACTTTATAGCCAATAATCTTTCTCGCGGTGGCCAGAGTCTCCACGATGCTGCGCTGAGACAGTAGACCCTTGTGCATTGCAAGCTGGAGTGTGTGTGCGAGACAGCCCACACTCTTTACCTCCATATAATCCATGGCTTTCTTCATATTCCGTGCGTTGTCCAGCACAATCACATGGACCCTTGACTTATCTATCCCCTGTAGAAGAAAACTCTTCAGGTCCAATTCTGTAGCTGGTTCAAATGAGGTTTAATCACTGACAGTGGAGAAAAGAAATTCACAGTGTATCCATGAAGATCCAGTCTGTCGAATGGCCTGGCCGAGGTGGATTTATACAGAACATTCGGGAGAACAAAAGGGAAGGCGCCATGAGTGGATTTGCATTGAATACACATGTCTCTCTGCAGAGGAAGAGACATCTGTGGATGTCTAGAAGGTCTGACTGTTCTCAGGAGAGCTAGACGATGTCACTACAGGGGTCACTCATCGGGCCTTGATCAATGTATAGAGACACAAATGTTACAGAGACAGTTCAGGAAGAGGGAAAGATCAAAGAGTCTTTTTATCAAGACGGCAAGGGTTAAATTCAATAGAAACAGCTCAGCAGGACATTTGATGTTCCCGAGAGAAAGGAACATTATATGGGATACAAATAAGAAATGTAAGGTAACACATTTTCTTCTACAATTCCCCATTTTGTCCTATAGGACAACAGTAAATACACAAGAAAATGTAATCAAGTTAAGTAAGAAAATTACAATACATCAATTCTACACAATTCATCGAAAACATCAGGAAATAATTCTTTAGGTACGTCATGAGTAGTTAGTTGAATCATCATTTTAGTAGTCACCTTAGCTGTAATAATTTTACACATTGCTCTGTGTAAAAATAACAAAATATAAAACAGATTAAACCAACAAAAACATATTGAACTATATTTGTACCCCAACGACCAATGAGTGTTTCCAACCATTCAAAAGGGCTACTAATATCGCTGGTGTGCACTTCATCAGCAATGTGTTTAACGTGTACAATGACATCAGAAAGGCTAGCATTATAATCTGGCACATAAGTACAACATTCAACAATTGGTGCACTGCACAAGTACCACCCTGGGATGCTAAAAGATAGTCTAAAGCTGTAGGCAGGAGGCGTAGACGAGGTTGAAGTCCAAATTATTAAAGTCCTTGTTGGTCATGGAGGAAAGCATGAAGTGGCAAATTGAAATTCATTCGTAGCAGGGGCATCCATGCACGCCTGACACTTGTTAATGGATATTTTGCAGGATAAAGTTCTAATTTCAGGTGAAAACTGGAGAAAGTTCATGGGTGTGAGATGTGTGTATTCCGGTGAAGTATATGGCATGTGTCACATTCGGAAATGGGCAGAGTCATCAGTGGGAAGAGTTCATCGGTATTTATGTGGGATGAATCCACATGTGTAACCGTTATGATTAGAATTGGAGCTTTTGGTCAGCTATCATTCTAGGCAGGTTGATATAAGTGTTTGTAGAAATAATTTGGTCATGTGTGAGAAATGTATCAGGTCCAGTTTTCCATCTCTGTTGAAGGATGGAGCATTCAACGAGGGACGAGATGTTGCTAATATGCTTCTTTTTTTTTTTCTTTTTTTTTTTTCTGGTGGCTCCGTGGTTTCAGTAGGGGGATTTTCCAAAGCAACCTTCTGTCCCCATTGGTTAATACTGGTACTGCAAGGGAGCCACAGAAGTGATAATCCGGTCACAAGCAGCAGCCATGTTGGTGTCCTCCGTCAGCATCTGGTCAGAACAGCACTGCTACCGGTTGTCCTCCTGCTGGGCTGTTGATCTTCACTGGTCCATGTTGGCATCCCGCTGAGCTGTTGATCTTCTGCAGTGTGAAGAGTGGATCCATGTGGGATGTCCTTCACTCTTCATGACAGGGTTGTTGGTCAGCAGTATTTGAGATGGACCGGTCCACCTGGGCTGGAGAGCGTTCCTTCGCTTGAACTGCTTCAGGGTTGAAATCACCAGGCTCAAGGTTGTGACAGTCCCCCTCAGTGGGAGGCGTGTGGGCTGCGATCACCTGTTAGTGCAGAGCTTAGACAGAAGAACACAGTTCCTTGCAGAGTTCTTGTGTAATAGAGGAGTTGAAATGGGTGCCGTCATCGCTGTTAATGCAGCGTGTGATCCCAAATAGGCAGACAATGTCTCTGAGGAGCAGGGTAGTCACTGTTGTGGTGTCTGCTTTTCTCTTTGCAAAAACTTCAGTCTATGTTGAAAACATGATTAAAAAAAAACAATAACAATAACATGTGAACATATGACTTTATACAAAGTCAATCAGCATATTTACAAAAGAGTCCTCACAGGGGGAATGCTCTCTTGGTTTGTGTCAACAAAATTGTTTGAATTTATGGACGTAACAGGAGCAACGTAAATCTGCTTATTGCAGCAACCATTCCCCATTTGCTCCTGTGAGTCACACCATGTGTCACACAAACAAGTTGAGGAAGCAAGAAATGTGTGGCTAATGTGCGGCCGTCGCAGGAGCTCCACAATTCATTAAACAACACAACCAGGCAGAGCGCTCAGAGGTGTCGGGGGCAGCTTGTAACGTAGCCACGTTAAAGCAAAGAGCTCAGCTTGTGGGGCTGAGCATGGGGGGTGGGAGGGGGTGGGTGAGATTCTAGGATCTCAAATAGGGGACCAATTGCATAACCTGAGTCAAGTGTAGGGCTCTCTGATTCCCACAATGCGCATAGACTAAAATGCAGAATCTGTCAAGAACACCTGTAAAACGTGGAATTTCGTGGAATTTGTCAAAATCTGAAAATCAATGTTTTCTCGAACATTATAAGAGTTTGTTACCATACCTAAGCTGAAAGAAAAGGGGGAAAAATAGGGGGGGGGGGGGGTAAACGTTGTGTAATCAACGGGAACACCGCCTCATCCAGCCTGTCTGAAAAGTGAAACATAAATAGCGGCGAGTGGATCGACAGATACGCTGATTTTAGACACAGTGAAAGTCAGGGGCAGGGGGCTGCTAGAAATTTCTTTATTTTGATTTATCACCTACACGATTAGACACTATTTGATGAAAAAAATGCTACAAAATTGTAAAATACTGAATTTCTATAAATGAAAACGGAAAACAGAATTTCAAAAATAAAAACGGAAAACAGAATTTGAAAAATTAGAACGGAAAACAAAATTTAGAAACATTTAAACGGAAAACACAGAAGTCCGAAAAATGGAAAACAGAAAACATGGAATTTAGGAAAAAACAATAAAATGGAAAATACAGAATTTAGAAAAATGAGAACGGAAAACACAATTTAGAAACATTTAAACGGAAAACACAGAAGTCCGAAAAATAGAAAACAGAAAGCATGGAATTTAGGAAAAAATAATAAAATGGAAAATACAGAATTTAGAAAAATTAAACTGGAAAAAATAATTTAGAAAAATTAAACAGAAACCGGGATTTAGAAAAATTAAAATGGGAAGTACGGAATTTGGGAAGAATTAAATGGGAAAACATGGAATTTAGAAAAATAAAAATGGAAATCAGAATTTAGAAAATTAACACGGAGAGCACGAAATTCTGGAAAAATAAAAGGAATCTTGAAAAAATAAAAAGGATTTCATAGGGTTCTAGTCAAGTGCTCCAGTAGGAGAGCGGTATGTGCTACCATCTACAAACAAATTAACTTGCAAGTGGTGTGTCTAGTGGTTCGGGACGGGGTGAGCATAATGATCAACTAAGATCAACTTTCACTATATGGCTCGCCATCAATTAGGGAAGGAAGGAGGGAAACAGAGTTAAGAGGTGATCAGCGCTCAATAGTAAGGTTAGGTTTGGAAAGAAGGGTGAACTCATAACAAGTCTGTCCAGAGGAGGAAAAATGTTGCGTTTAGAGCAGAAGACAACATGGGAGACAGAGTGGGGGCAAATAGTGTTTAGTGGAGATCTCAGTACCATGGAGGAGGTAGTTTCCACAGCGTGACTGAAATAAAAAAATACAGTGATCTGGGATGAACAAAACAGGAGGAGAGGATAGTGGTTGGATCTGGAACTACAGGAAAATAGGGTTAACACATCATTAACTGCACTGAGGTCTTATGACTTGTCTTATTTGTTTTTTTTTTTGGTATGGCCAAAATGGGAGTGTTACAGAGCAGTGTTTCCCCTACCATTGTACAGGCCTGGTGGGGCCGCCAGGCCAAGGAGACCTGCTGCCAGGCCAAAAAAAAATCAATATACCAAAAATAAGCCACCTATCAATTCATTCATAAATCAATAATCATTTACATAAGGAGTGCCTCCGTGCAGCACAGTAGACTTGCTCCGCAAGACGTGCAGCCACAACAATCTCGCCGCGCACTCCCGCTACGTTCTTCTTCGTGTACTTTACGCGCTTGATGTTGTTCTGATGCCGTTCCGCCCCGTTAAACCACCACAATGTCGCTTTCGACTTTGAAAACTACCAGTACCGGACCAGTACATTTATAATTAATTTTTTTATTTATTTATTAGATGGATCCCCATTAGCTGCCGCCTTGGCGACCACTAATATTCCTGGGGTCCATAGGGTCCATAATATGTATTTTATTACATTACATTATTATTTATTTTTACATAATAAAAATGCCGCTGTGTGTCTCCGCCTAAAACACGCTGCGCTCGCGCTGCCTGCTCACACAGATCCACTCGTGCGCACATGCGCTGATGCAGGTCGAGTGTTGTCGAGAAATATAAGCAGAGACGGCGCTCCTTAAAAACAACATCAAGCCATGCGTGTGTAGTATTAGGACGTGATGACGTATGTACAACCGGCTTACGGGCCAAAGCCTGTTTGCCCCCTGTTGGGGGAGGATTGTTTTTGATAAGATGTGGAACTTTGAGTTAACTGCTGTTGAGTAAATCTATAACTTATATTTTACTTGATAAAATAAGACAATATATGCACTAGGGAAGTAACGGTACACAAAAATCTCGGTTCGGTACGTACCTCGGTTTTGAGGTCACGGTTCGGTTCATTTTCGGTACAGTAAGAAAACAAAATGCAAAATATAAATGTGCTAGTTGTTTATTACTTTTGTGCTTTTAACAGTAGGAACATGCACTGGAGCTAGAATGCTGCTCCAAAATATAAATACAAGTATTTAAAATATTTATTTAAAAAATAAAAATAACAGACTGTTTCTTTAAAAAATATATTTTCTCCATCTGATGTGCAAAATTGAACAGGGCAGGGAGAGGCGGCTTAAACGCGGTGGGGAGCTATGTTTGCACTAACGTTACGCTCGTCTTTCTCCTCGTTGTAGCGATGTTCACGTGGGGGGGGTGCCGTTTCAAATGCGTCAACAGGTTTGACGTGTTGCCAGAAATATACCCGACCTCAAATGAACAATGTCGGCAAACCGCTTTGGTTTTATCAACCTCTCTTTGTCCCTGTTTGTATCTCACCGGGAAGCCGAAGTGTTCCCAAACGGGAGACCTTAATGTCGCGGGAGGGTCCTCCAACTCTGGCTTGTTGCCAACGCTAGCGGCATTAAGGTACGTGTCCACAGGGGTGATTTTAAATGCGAGTGGACGCGCCGCTTCCCAGTATTGCACGCTTGGTGGGCTGCCACTAGAGGATGGTTGACAGGCGCTCTCCTTCAAACAACAGATTTTTGCGAGCGTTCGCGAGCGTTCCCGAGGCAGCGAGTCGAGCCCGGCGCCTCTGATATTAGCATAAAGTAGCTGCATGTGCGGCTGCAGCATCCTCCACACATGCGGTCCTCTACTTAATATGTCCATATGGAAACTCGTTCGGTACGCCTCCGTTCCGAACCGAGCACCCCGTACCGAAACGGTTCAATACAAATACATGTACCGTTACACCCCTAATATGCACTCATATGTCGTTGTAGTGTTTTACAGTAGCTGTAGCTATTATAATGTGATGCTCATCATTTTCCAGCCATATTTTTCCGGACCCTAATTTTGGATCATTTCCATCAACCAGCACCTTAATAAGTCACTCTCTCCTTGTGATCTTGAATACACTCTGGTTGAACAAAAATGTTGAATGCAAATATAATTAAAACTGCGAGCAGTATCGTGATGGGCCCGAGCTCATATGCGGTCGTGGAGTGCCTGCGGTCACAGGGCAGTGTCGTGGACACTGCCCTTGGAGCGGCCGCCTCTCCCGGCGCAAGTCCAGAACAAGCGATTGACACCGAATGGCATCCGTCTCTCACGTGCGGTCGTGGAGTGCCTGCATTCATGCGGCAGCACGACGGCCGCCTACCCGTGCAGCAGCCACCTCCTCGTGGCGGCAGCTTAGACACAAGCGATTGACATTCAAAGCCACCTGTCTGTCACATACACACATGTTCATGCCTTCCTGAAAACTCTCCTCCTCCCCCTAGTGTGTCCTCTCCTCCTCCCCCTGTGTCCTCCTTGCAAGCTGAAATGAGAGGAATCAGTTATAAAAATAATCAGGTGTGGCTTTAACTTGGAAAAAGTCACAAAATCAATGACATTTCCTGTTGCCAGTAGGTGGCGCTCTGACAGAGTGAATATCAAAGTACAGATGTGTTCAGGAAGGAACTCTAATCAAGTGTGCAAAGTTTGAAGCAGCTCTGAGAACAAACACTGAAGTTATAATAGTTTGGATGTTAATGAGAGTTCAGCTGACAGCTGTATGAGATGCATGTAAAGTGTGCCATCTCTCCTCCTCTCTGTGTCCAGGCTGAAATGAGAGGAATTTAAAAAAAGGAATTAAAAGTGGCATGACTGTTGATCTGGTGTGAAGCAGACTGCAGCTGCATGTGAGAGTCACAGACTCTCCATGTGTTACTGATGGATCTCTGACTCCCCCTGGTGGTCGCTGGCCCCATGTGTCTGTCTCCCCTATGCTCCCTGAGTGAAAACTGAGTGAAGAAGTGGCTGAATTACACACTTGGCGAAAAACATTTTTTTTGCCCACTTTATGATAACTTTAGACGGTGGGTCCAAGAGGCTTTTTTGTACATCTCTACTTGGGCTATCTAGGAAAAAATATTTCATGTCTCTACGACCTACCTAGAGGGGGGGCTACAGCTCAGAAAACGGGCATAAAATCGGGCACATTTCATGTCGCCATTAGGTGGCGCTCTACTTGTGAGTTAAAATTGCAGTGCAGTTGTGTTCAGGACGTGACTCTTAACAAGCATGAATATTTTGGAGCAGATCGGAGAAGAAACGGTGAAGTTATAACAGTTTTAATGCCAATGGCGAAGGTTGAAAATAGTAGCGCAGTCATGGCGCCGCCGTGGCCACGCCCCTAAATATTCTGGACATCTTTTGATAACTTTTTGTCCTTTAGGCCTTTCCAACCATGTCTCAAATTTTGGTATCGATCAGATCAACGGTATAATCAGTTTTTGATTTTGCGTGACCCCTGTGAATGGCCAAAAACAGGCAAAAACGGCCAAAAACGTCACTTTTTGGAAATTTGTGGCAGCGCCAAACATTACCCGATTTTGATGAAACTTGACATGCATGTTCTTTCAAGCGATGCCAACATAGATTTCGAGTTTCGTAATTTTAGGGGCAAAGGTTTTAGAGTTATGCTAATTGCATTTTGGTAGCCCCACCCTCTAATGTTCATTGGCCAATATCTTCTGATAACATGCATATTTTCGAAACCTTTTTGGACCACCCCCTCAGCTAGGTCCAAAGAGTATGTCTACCAAATTTCATCCAAGATGGCGGAAAATTTTGCCAGGCGGACTTTGGTACTCCAAGAGGCTTTTTTGTAGAGGAGACTTGTATGCACATGTGTGCAAAGTTTCATGTCAATCGGAGTTACGGTGCGGCGGGGCTGGCGAATCTCCACTCTAGGTGGCGCTAGCGAGCAACTTTTTCGTGTCCGAATGCAACAACGCCAAATTCTTAAATTTTTCACCAGGCCCTATAGACACTCCAATTTTCGTTAGTTTTTTTTCATGCTCAGACCCCCAAAACGCAGGTCGAAGGCGTGAAAGAATAATAAAAAAAAAAAAAAAAACATTCGAATAACAATAGGGTTTCGCAGCCCGACGTTGTCGGCGCTTGGGCCCTAATAATTGCAGAATTGCAGACTGCTTGCTGTGCCACCTGACTTAATCCAACTGCATCAATACACCATCCCACGCATCTCATCTGTTTAGGGTTTTTCGTGGGTACCACCGGGTCTGAAAAAAATTCTAGGGGAAACACTGCAGAGGCTGGAGGTAGCTATTATTATGCCTTGTTCTAACAGGGACTCTATCACAGGTGCAATTCCAAGTTCTGAGTCGGGTTTAAGGGGATACTGGCGTTTCTTTGGGAGTGGTTTATCTGGGTTGACATAAATTTTTACACTAGAAGCAGAAAGAATCAGTCCCACATCATTAGGGTGGGAAGAACACAAAGCAGGAGGGATCTGGGATGAAGATGGAAGGAGGTTGTAGATGGAGAAATAGGCTGGCGGGGCTAGGTGTGGTTCTGTCTGTGACAGAGTTGAAAAGATAACAGGTTGTGGGTCAAAAGAGACACACAGGATGTACCCCAAAGAGCCAACCTTGTACAGTGGGTAACTGGCTACAGTATCACAAAATGTTTTGTCATTACAACATTGGAATAACTTTACCATCTTGCCCAGCTCCAAGATGTCACATTTGTTAGCAGTAGCTACTGCGATATGGGGAACACCGTCATCCTTCTGAAACATAGGTTGTTGAGTGAGAGATAGTTTTACATTGAGTGCAATCCCTCCATGACCAAAATATATATCATTATCATGCAAGAGGGAGGTTGCTCTTTCATCTTGCTCAGCTTTTTGAGTATACTCAGAATTTGGAACTGCATCATGATGAGCTAGACGATGGAGTGAGGGACAGTGGAATAGGGGGCCTTATTCCACTGTCATTGGAGCACTTACTGGGTTTTGTTTAGTGATGCCAGAGACACCTACTGTGTTTACAACCTCAGTGGACAATTCAACGTTTCAAGTTACAATTCAAGTCTTTAGGATTGATGGCAAGTCATATAATTCAGTTAATTTATCCCTCTCAAGGTTGTGAGAGAAAAATTAAAATTAAAATGTACAAGTTAAAATAATAATGAAACACTTATAAAAAATAACATGAAATAAAATTAAAACCAACATAATTATTAACGAGAAATTTAAAAATGAAAATAATACATTTAAAAAATAAAAAAACTAATACTAACAAAAGGTAAAAATAAATTCATATAGACAAAAAAAAAACAACCCAGCAAACAAGCTAAGATAAACAATAACACTTAAAGGACAAGGTACTAACAGTATGTGACACCTGAAGTAATAAAATAGAAAAATAATGTATTTCCAAAAAGACTAAATTAGCAACAGGTAGGTTGCTGATAATGCATTAAAACAGACAGACAACCAACTAGTTACAGAAGCAATACTGCTAAACAGTGTTGTGCCTGAACCTGTTCATTGAACGATAGTTCTTGAACTCGTTCATATTTTGGGAAGAACGTGAACTGAACGTACTGTATTTCTGCCTGATGAACGCTACTGTGAATGCATTCATCCTGGTGTCTGTGAACGCTCTCTCAGTTTAACTCCATTCAATAGGGTGCTAGATTTGTATAGAGCATTCCAGGCAAAAACCAGGCGAAAATAAAAAAAATGTAATAAAGATAAAAATGAAATACAGTGAAAATAAAAATACAATTGAAACAAAAAATATTATAAAATGATTAACGAGAAAATAATAATAGTACTAAATATTGACAACAATATTTGACAGAAAAAATAAAAGGGGGCAAATTAATTGATACAGAAACAACCGGCTCAAATGAAGTGATAATACTAGAAAGGTACAGTATTAGTTATGAGAAACAAGAAATCATAAAATTGAAAAAAATGAAAGAATACCAAAATAATAGATGGTAGGTAGGGTGAAGTGAATTAAAAAAAAATGAAACAACAGGCTAAAGAGAAGCCAGAATACTAAAAGATCCAATAATTTAACTATAGTAAAGAACAAAAGAGTAAATAACAAAGGGCAGGGTGGGGGAAACTAATTAAAACAGAGAGACAAACCAACTAGTTAGAGAAGGGATAAAGGGCAAGTTACTAACAGTCTTGAGTTACAAGAAATAAAAAATAGAATATAACGTATTTGAAAAGAAACTAAAGTAGGTTGGGGAAAATTAATTAAAACAGATACACATCTACTATTGGGCAGCACAAATGAGATTTCTCTTGCCATTGTTGAAAGAGACTCTGCCCCCTCTTGGACACAAATTGAAATGTATGACCTTGATGAAGAGGTGAAAAGTGGTTTTATTTATAAATGGAATCCCAAAAATATTTTTAGTAAAACCAAAAACCCACTCACTATCCACCTGGTCAGATCATGGTATGAGGTTCATAAAATTATTGGGGCGAAGGCTGATCTATCACCCAAAACACCCTTATGGAAAAATAAACTCATTCCAATGTTCTCTGATAACAAAATTTCCAAATCTGGCATGATAAAGGGATATTGTACTTTGAACAATGCTACAGTAATGGGACTTTGATGTCCTTTGAACAACTAAAAACAAAATATGACTTGTCCAACAAACACTTCTTTTGTTATTTACAGCTGAGAACATTCATTAAAAAATGCTGGGGGGATCAAATGACATTGCCTGACCTGACAAAGGTGGAGAAAATATTTCATAGTAACAAAGGTCCAAAGCATTTTATTAGACAGGTGTATCTAACAATAATGGAGGAGTAACAAAATATACACCGATCAAGAGAGAGGTGGGAGTCTGACCTGGGCATTACAATACATGAGGACCTGTGGTCTGACCTCTGTCAGAACAGCTTATTTGCCACTATAAATGCCAGATTCAAACTGGTCAACTACAATTTCCTTCACCAACTTTACCTCACCCCTCAAAAATTACACCGGTATAATCCCTCAATTTCAAATATCTGTTTCAGATGTGGTATTGCTGAGGGTACCATGATAAATTGCACATGGCAATGCACTAAAGTAACTACATTTTGGTATGATATATGTGACACGCTAACTAAAATCACGGCTACACCAATTCCACTAGATCCAGGTCTTTTAGGTAATGCAACAAACTTGAAATTAAGTCAGAGCTCCAGGAAACTCATTGACATAGCTTTTACTGTTTCTAGAAAATGTATTGCATTAACCTGGAAATCAGATTCCTCCCTCTCTATATCGAAATGGATATCAGAAATGATGACCTGTTTACCCTAAGAGAAGATCACATATGTCATGAGAAATAGATACGACACCTTTTTAAAGATCTGGCACCCTTTTATTGATTATATAGAAACAACAGCTGTGGAATCTCTGTAACCCTTAAACTGGTTCAATTGTAAATTAACATTAAGGTCCAGGTACAATGTTTAAGATGTCTTAGTGACATATGTGTCACAATGTAATGACTGTTACTATAATTGTTTTTGTTTGATTGTTTGTTTTGTTTTCTTTCTATTATTATTATTTTACTTATTTTTCATGCATTCATTTTATTTCCTAACCATTTTATTTTATTATTATTTATCTACCTGTTTGTTTGTCCTTATTACTTATACTACTTTGCCATGGGAATAAGTTGTATTATGTTTGCATATTTGAAAAACTTCAAAATAAAGTATTCCAAAAAAAAAAAAAAAAACAGATACACAACCCAACTAGCTAAAGAAGTGATACTACACAGTGAAGAAAAATTTATATTTACATGAAAATAAAGTGCTCTTAGCCACGTGGTTTATCGCAAAACAGCAGTCGTGAATCACAGTGAACAAAAGGTTATTAACTAACGGATAAGGAATTAGAGCTGGAATGTTGTGTTCAATTGTAACCTCCTGAACAACTACTCAATTCTAGCAATAACTTCTCACAGTAAGAAAACAACATTTTTATGGCCGCAGTGGGCCTAAAGGCGGGCCCACACCTGACCGAAAATCGGCGTCTTTGACAGAGTCGGCGTCCGTGACATGAGTCTGCTTGGTGTGGTCGCTCGAATCGGCCCACGTCGGCGTTCATTTCAGCCGATTCAAATGTGTAATCCGCCATTCGAGTCGGTCACTCTTTTACCATTCTGATTGGTGGAGGCCAGCAGCTTGACTAGCGAATCAGTGAAGCCCGGAAGTGACGATGGTAAACATACCAGATAACCAGTTGAATCGAAGAAGGTGGTCTAGAGAGGACCGCCTACTTCCGGTTTTCGTGTTTTTTGGCCCACAATACAGATTAGTGCCACCTGTTGTTTTGGAGACATTACATCTCGCGCAAGCGCGGAATGTATAGCGTCGGCTGTAGTTCCGTAGGTGTGAACCGCCCATGTCGTTGTTCGAGTCGGCCATAATAATCCGTGACACAGAGAAAAACTCAAACCCATAAGGTCACGGAGAATTCCACCATGCAATCCGTTATTATACTACATAAGGCCTTTTTTTTTTTTTTTTTTTAACTCACCAGAACCGCCTGCAGTCAACCGCTGCTATTTGAAAATTTAAATCGCGTTACCTGGGTCTATGGAAGATCCGGACCTGAGACAGGGCATTGTGAATATCAGCAAAAGTTAGGAATTTTACAAGATGCTTCCTTTACCCTTTGAATTTGGCGCCGATTGCTAATATTCAAAATCACGTCCTCCAGTCCAGACGTCCTCAAGCCCAGGGTTAGCGATCCTGCCGACAACGCCATATTGTAGAAGAAAACTCTTCAGGTCCAATTCTGTAGCTGGTTCAAATGAGGTTTAATCACTGACAGTGGAGAAAAGAAATTCACAGTGTATCCATGAAGATCCAGTCTGTCGAATAGCCTGGCCGAGGTGGATTTATACAGAACATTCGGGAGAACAAAAGGGAAGGCGTCATGAGTGGATTTGCATTGAATCAACACATGTCTCTCTGCAGAGGAAGAGACATCTGTGGATGGCTACAAGGTGTGACTGTTCTCAGGAGAGCTAGACGATGTCACTACAGGGGTCACTCATCGGGCCTTGATCAATGTATAAGACACAAATGTTACAGAGACAGTTCAGGAAGAGGGAAAGATCAAAGAGTCAAGACGGCAAGGGTTAAATTCAATAGAAACAGCTCAGCAGGACATTTGATGTTCCCGAGAGAAAGGAACAAATACAAATAAGAAATGTTAGGTAACACATTTTCTTCTACACCCCCAACTGTCCATTACGTTCTGCCGTGTGAGACCCTCTGAAATCCTGAGTGAGCAAGGTCACACGTTGTAAATTGAAACTGGGGTCGATCCACTGTGCAGTGACTCTAAGGAGTGACACTGGACACACAGAAGAACTCCATATATCTGTGGTAAATCCAAAGGCAGGTACGTCTTTTAACTTGTCTTGCATGTGGTCGCGTAGCCTTTTCTGAGTGGCATGCAGAACTTTCTTTTTAAAAAAGTTGACGAGAAGGCAACACATAACATGGCTCCAAGATCTTTATGAGCCGGCGAAATCCCACGTTCGCTATCACAGAGAGCGGCTGGTCATCCAACGCGATGAATTCAGCTATCGAGGCTGTTATGATTTTGGCCCTTTCACTGTTTGCTGACAGCTTTTCCTTCTTTTTAAAAGTCTCTTTAAGCGTCGGTTGTCTCAGTGCAGCCGTTGCCTCTGTTGCTGCGACGTACTGATTGTATGTCTCTCTATGTTTGCTCTTCAGGTGGCGAATAAGGTTTGTTTTGTTGAATGTCGACAAATGTTTTGGTTCAGTGTTTTTACCATGAGCTTGTAGAGAGCCGTCCCAGGGGCCCCCTTCAGGGAGACCAGGTGTCCTGGCTCTAACAGGGGACAATAGCAGTCTTTAAAATCCACAGACAGGAAAGTGGCACGAAAGGGGTCCTCAGGGTTAAGGAAAATGGAATCTTCTGAGAAACCTGTTAAAAGCTGGATCTTGTGCCCGGTCAGCTAGTGCTTCCAGTAATCCAGGATTTTTCCGATAGTTCTGGTGGATGTTACTATCAGTCTTTCCTTCAGCTTAGCAGGGTTGTCCAGTAGGGGCCCGACGAACTCCACCACTTGGCCCAGTGTGGAGACCCCCGCAGTCTGCAGCAGCCTGGACAGGGTGGCCCCTGCCCAACTGGGATGGTTGATCTAGGTCCCGTACAGGGCAGGCTCCTGCAGCAGCCAGTGGATAGAGTCCCCCAGTTGCTTCCGCTCCCTGTTTATGGTGTTCCAGACAATAAAAACACTTTGATAAAAACAAGGAAGAGAGGGTGCCATTACCATGTTGCTTTTCATTAAGAACAAATTCAAATCTAGACCCAGGCTGTTAAAACGTTTCAGGATGCACTGCGATAGCGGTCTCCATAGAGTGTCCTTTGGCCCAGTCAACATCCTTTAGTGGAACTGGAGGTAGAAGGCGGCGCTCCTGCTTGCCAGATGAACAAAGCCCTGCCCCCTCCTCCCTGAGAAAGAACAGGACACTCTGTTGTATTCAGTGCATCCTGTCCCAAAAGAAATCCACTAAAACCTGTTGTACCTCTGTTAGCAGAGAAACTGGTGGATAGACGCAGGCTAGCCGTTGCCACAGGGGACTCTGCCATCTACAGAGGTGCCCCTTCACCTTCTCAACCACATTTTCCCAGTTTTTATTGTTTTGTGTCTCATCCCCCAGAAAGAGGCCTACGTACTTGAGTCCTTTTGTTCCCTCAGACCAGGCCCCGGGCAGCCTGAGCCGATCCCCCAGCTCCTCCCCGACCATTTACAGTTTCTGTTAAAATGTCAATGTTGCTTTGTGTTTTTACCATTGCTCCCCTGATGATGGCACACCACTTGTCGTCCTCGGTGACTTCAACATCCACCCGGGAAAGCTGCATTCATCTGAATTCATTGACTTCTTTTCCGCATTTGACCTTACACTCTCCCCCTCTCCACCAACTCACTGGGCTGGGAACCAACTTGACCTTGTCTTCACAAGATCCTGTGGCATCTCGGCACTCTCTGTTGTCCGCTCACCGTGTCCGACCACCACTTTGTGACTTTCTCCCTCCCCATGAAGCCCACCTCATCCCTCCCCTCTACGCCTCGAATGGTCACCAGCCGCCGCAACCTGAAATCCCTCACTCCCTCCGCTCTCTCCTCAACTGTTATCTCCTCGCTACCATCCTCGGAACAGTTTTCCTTAATGCCTACTGAGGAAGCCTCCTCTATCCTGATGTCCTCACTCTCCTCTTCTTTGGACACTCTCTGTCCCCCAATCTCACGACCTGCGCGATCATCTCCGTCCCCTCCCTGGCTGTCTGAACCTCTGCGAACCAACAGATCATTGTTGCGAGCGTCAGAGAGAAAATGGAAGAAATCGGGCCAGCACGAGGACCTTGCTCACTACGACCACCTCCTCTCTGACTTTACCTCAACTCTTTTGGCAGCTAAATCTGCCTTCTACCTGGCAAAGATCAACTCTTCTGCCTCCAACCCCAGGAAACTCTTCTCCATGTTCTCCTCCCTCTCACCCCCCCTACCCCCCCTCCCCTTCCTCCCTTACTGCCGATGACTTTGCAACTTACTTTACCAAGAAAGTAAATGACATCAGCTCCTCATTCACACCTATTCCCTCCCAGAAGACATCTCCCCCAACTCTCAACTCGGATGTTCTTACCAGCTTTAGCCCCCTCACCTCTGAAGATGTTCACGATGTCTCCAATTCTTGTAGGTCCAATTCTTGTAGGTCTCCTTTCTTTGGCAGCAGGGTGATGACGGCCCTACTGCAGCTCAGGGGGAGTCTTCCATCCCGGAAACTTATGTTGATGACCTCGAGCAGGTCTGGTCCTACACTGTAAAAGAAGTCCTAATTTTACGGTATATGACTCAAATATTTTAACAGTAGTTTTTCTGTTCTTTGAAAATAGTGTACAAAACTGACTACAGACTTTATCAGTAAATTAACAATCTGCCTGTTATTTGAAGTATAATGACAGTAATGACAAACTACGTTTATTTCTCATTTTTTACAGAAAAATACTATATTAATTATACATTATCTTTCTGTTTTCTTAAATTAAATACAAATTTGTTTTACATAAGAATAAGTGTTTACACATAGGCATAATTAACAGACCACCCTCTTCCACAATGGAGTCCTCTAATAACGTGATTGCAACTGTTACTTCCATATCCTCTATGAATTAATTAATTCTCCGAGGTGATTTCAATAGAAATTGGCTAGATAAATCATGTGAAACAACTAAAAGAAAATTCTCAGGGATAAATCTTAGCTAATAAATGAACCAACAAGGGTTACCAAGAAAACAAGCTCCTTGCTGGATTGGATACTGGTCTCACATCCAGATAGGATTATTGAATCTGGTGTCATGTCGGATTGTTTCAGCGATCATTCAGTCATCTACTGTGTATGGAAAAATTAAACTTCCTAAATCACCACCAAAGTTGATTCAGGTCAGACAGGTTCAGATTCAGGTAATATATAATCAATATATTAATCAATATAAACTGGGAAAATAAATTAGGTTCCATTTTTTTTATATTAATCAATATAAACTGGGACCGATTCCAATTAATACCTAATGTACAGGATGCCTGGGATTATTTTTACACTGAGTACAACGAAGTGCTTGACAGGCATGCTCCGTGGAAAACAGTTAAGGTCAGGGGTGAACACCTTCCCTGGGTCACCCCAGAACTTATTAGTCTCTTTAGGCTTAGCGACAAAGCATGGTCAAAGTCAGTGTTTGGAATAACGCCAGTATTTTTTCAGTAACGGGGTAATCTAACTAATTACTGTTTCTGTCGTAACAACGCCGTTATCGTTACTGAACGTTAAATGCGGTGCGTTACTATGAATTGAATGAAAAAAGTCAAGATCGTGTTCCGCTTGCGCGCCACTCGTGCCTGGTCTCGAGCCGGAGTTGGGGCTGCTGCTGGTTTGAGCGGCACGCGAGGGCCACGCGGGCCCCGGTGTCCCGCCGTTCTGGTGTTGGACGGGAATCCGGTGCAGCTGTAGAGCGCGGATCGTGAAGACGGTGGTGATGATGATGATGATGAATGGCACAACATTTCGGTTTGCATTGTTCCACAGTGACCACAGGAACACCTGTTGTTACACAAGTTTTCATAGCGTTTTTGGTGGGCAAATAATAACCAAAAATAGACAATGTATGTGTGACGTTATCATTTGAGGCTTGGGTTTGGTTATATGCCTACTGCAATTGAGCCAGTTCTCAGGGAAACTCGGTTGGCTATCAAGATTAACAGATCACAGCCAAACGGATTACTATAATAATTTCCTGAAAACATCTGCTATATAATTTCATAATGGAAATATGATACACTGTAACATTGTAGTGTTGTATAAGGTGTATAAGGGGGGGGAGATGAGGGTGAGTACAGGACACTGGTAGACAACTTTGTGGAGTGGTCCGAACAGAATCACCTGCGGCTGAATGTCAACAAGACCAGAGAGATGGTGATTGACTTCGGGAGGAAGAAGAGGATGCCTACACGACCACTACGGATCAGGGGGGAGGTGGTGGAGGAGGTGGAGGACTACAAATATTTGGGAGTGGTGATTGACAACAGACTGGACTGGAAATCTAACACAGATGCTGTGTACAAGAAGGGGATGAGCAGACTTTATTTCCTGAGGAAGCTGAGATCCTTCAACATGTGCAGCAAGATGTTGGAGATCTTCTACCAGTCTGTTGTTTCCAGCACTATTTTCTTTGCTGCTGTGTGTTGGGGCAGCAGCATCAGAGCCAGCGACACCAACAGACTTGATAAAATCATCAAGAAGGCTGGCTCTGTACTTGATCTCAGGCTGGAGTCTTTTGAGTCCGTGGTGGAGAGGAGAACGCTGAATAAACTGTTATCCATCATAGACAATGATCAGCACCCTCTCCATCACACAGTGGTCAAACAACGGAGCACCTTCTCCCACAGGCTGCTCCAGCTCCACTGTCGAAGGGACAGATTCAGGAAATCCTTTCCTGCCACATGCCATCACACTCTACAAAAACGGCTAAAACTCTGTGCATAATAATAATACACCCCTCAAGCCCCTGTTTATCTGTTCACTGCACCTGATTTTTATTTATTTATTTTATTTTTTTCACTGTTCAATTTGCACTTTAATCTACTGCAATTTATACATCTTATACTTTTTATATTGCTCTTCCAATATGTTGTTGTTGTTTTGTTTTGTTTTTTACATATTGTGTTCTTTATCTTTAGTTACTGTGTTGTCACTGTGTGTAATGCTGCTGCTACACTCTAATTTCCCAGCTTGGGATCAATAAAGTATATCTATCTATCTATCTATCTATCTATCTATCTATCTATCTATCTATCTATCTATCTATCTATCTATCTATCTATCTATCTATCTATCTCGTAGGTGTCATGTTTCACAACCACTAACATTGTGTAAGCCATTCAGTTACAAGCTAACAAGCTAACAAACTAACAAACAACAGAAAGAAATAAAACACGCTAACTTCACTTACCATTCTGAAACGCCTGCTCGTCAACGATTTGGGTGTTCAACAGATTCCTCATCTGAGTCTGGGTCTGACCGAGGCTCAAACATGTAAGGCTGAATCTTGCCGATGTTTCCGCTAGCCATCTTCTTGTCGTTCGTCCACCGGTCACATAGAAGCGCGAGTATGAGTGCAAGCAGCTGTGGTGGGCAGGGCGCGTGGCCTGTGGTATTTGCATATCATGAATATTCAGTGTCTCAGAATTTCTTGATGAGGAGAGCACTGGATGTCCTTAGAGCCCAATTTCAGAGGTTTTTTTTTACTTTTTATTTGGTTACTTTATATTTTTTATAAAATATTAGGCATTGCAGATTATTTTTAAAACATGCCTGGAGGGGATCTTTAAGGATCTCTTCTGTTTCCTTCAGTCCTGACAGTATGTCTCTCCTCTGTGAGGGAAACGTCTCAACCATCAGTCTTTCTATTTTCTTTGCATCTTTGTCTTTGTTTGTGAACATCTTCATTAGCTCTTCTTGTTTTAGTTTTTGCTTATATTTTGTCTCACCAGCTGGAAGCTCTGGGTCAGGGTTGATGCAGCCATATGCATCTTTGCATGCTTTTTTTTGCATTGGCAGGGATGTCACTTTTAGAAAGCCTTTTCTGGGCAGGAGGAGCTTGGAGTCGTCTACAGTTATCAATCCGAGATGTGAACTGTTTCACAAGTGAGTCATACCTAGTGCCGACAATCTGGCCCTCAATCTCATCTCGGAAGGATTTTGGGTAGCTTATTACCATTTTCCTTGCTATTTCAGTGATGTGCCTCTTTCCTGGTTTCTTGCATACAGTCAGTATTTCAGCAGCCACGATCCTAATAATCTCCCTTCTCTCTGCTGCAGATGGTCGCTTCTCAGTATCCAACAGCCTTCTTGTATTTGAGGGCATCTTATTCTAGGGTATGTCAAAGCTGTAATGCCAGCTACTATCTTCTCTGGCTAAAGGTGAGGAACCACTCCCTGAAGTAGTAGGTGAGGCTTGACTTCTCATGGCTATGACTGAGACTGGGCTGCTTGTGGCAGTGGACTTTGGCATTGAGTGTTCGCTGTGTCAATATCGAACGTTCGCGGTGTCAATATCATCAGTCTCACACATTAATGATTCTTCACGGGCTCGCCTCTTCAATTTCACTGGTAAGTATTGAGGAGGAATCATCCTCTCTCATAAGTGTGGGTGAACCTGAATTAACAAAAGGACACATTCACATCAGTCAATATCATTCATATATAACTGTCACTTATTGTTCTGTCTAGTGAGTCAATCCTAACCTTGCAGTATTCAATCTAGTAGCAAATACACTCTATACCATCACTGTTGGTAGGCTAGTATGCACACACCCTTAAAATAATCTTCACAAAGAGCAGAATTTGGATGGATGTTTTCATTTAATGATTAAATAATTACCTTTGAGAGATGAATAATTTCTATGATGTCAACTCAAGAGACTCATGTTAGCAGAGGCAATTCAGAGCATTTCTGATGTTAGCGTCTGTGCCTGTGCTTGCTCGAGATTAAACTTTTTGTTATGATTAAACCTATGTTAACATTAAATATAGTGGAGCACTCTGCCACCTTTTATTTTGTTATTTTCGTACAGCCTGGTCAATATGGCATCCTTTCCAATTAATTAAAGAATGCAATTTAAAAATAAAGAGAATGCAGACCATTTATCTCAATCATCTTATCTGCCAGTTAAGTTTCATATTGTGTTTTCGTGGAAAAAGGACACCAGTGATTCTTTTAGCACAAAATATAGTGGAGACTGAATACCTGAAAGATGTCATACATGTTGCTTAGAACTGTATACTGTATATGAAAATGTGAATATTTATCAGCTGCTCACAGCTATTGTTTTACTTACATTTAATGCAGGCCATAACCTTCCTGATTTCTATTGGCTTCATAGAGGGATATCTACTGGCTGCAAGGTCCTCTGCCTCCACATAATTCAGGTCCTCAGCTGAACAGACTCCAATTTTTTTTGATGACCTCCACTACTCGCTGTATAGAATCTTCTTGGCTGAAGACAGAAATAAGGGATGAGGTTAGGTCACTCACAAGACCATCCATGACTACAAGAGGGGATAAAGATTAAAAGACAAAAGATTAATTAAGATCTTACATGCTGTTTGAGTTTTGTTGGCCAAACTTTTCGTTAGCTTCCTGGATACCTGAAGAGGCGTCTTCGTTCAGTTTAGTTCATCAACATTCAACGATCAACACCACAACACTGTGTTTAAGAGATATTGCTTTATGTCCATTCAGACTGTACAGAGGCAATGGATAGAAATCCAGGCAGTGTTCTGCATTTATGCAGCGCATATCCTCAGCTGCTTGTTTCACTTCATAGAGTCCATACTCTCTATGACAAATACAGTGAAGTGTGTGGTGTCACCAGAAAGCACACCTTTTTGTCATCTTTAATCAAAATGAGCTCAATCTGACCAAACTTGATCGACTCATCAGACTCACGTTTTAGGCAGAGAAAAGATCCTTTTTTGTAAAGGGTGCCTTTAAAGTCAACATCAGTGGACACAAAATCTGGTTGTGTGTGCTTCAACTGCATTGCGCACTGCATCTCTGGACAGGTGAGCATGATATGGAGTTAAGTTTCTTGATTCAACACTGGTGCTAAAAAGGAGTTTGAGCTGAGGGTTGTTTGGAGGAGTTGGTGCTGGTTTGCAAGTGACTAGCATATATTCTGAAGTTCTGAATCCTCCTCACACACCCCTTGAAGTATGAGTGTTTACTCTCAAATCTCATTCTCCATAGCCGTATTAGGGGGCCCAGTTTGAGGATCAATGATGTATAATGGAGAAGGTAGTGCTGCTTGGGTTTCAGATGATCAGAAGGAAACACTGCTTTCCTTGTTTCCAGATATTCAACCACAACAATGCTGAGGTAAGCTACCTGGGCAGTGGTGATCTTGGTTGCACACACTAGTTCCAAAAGTTCTTTCAAAGTGATCACTAGTTGCCACACTGGGTAAGAAGGATCAACTTTGTCACCAATAATGACAGGCAGGAGTCTAAAGCCCAAGTTATGCTTCCGCGTCGACACAACGCAAGGGGGCTTGCGGACCCCTTACATCCTTGCGGACCCCCCTTACGTCCAACGCAAGGGCCTGACGTGTACCTCCCAAAAATCCTAGACGCGCGTCAAGGCGACGCAACACCAACGCAACACCAACGCAGCGGCATTGGCTGTGATTGGTCCGCTAACTACATCCGCTGGAGACCGCTATCCGGTTTCCACTCGGGTCATTCCATGTCATTTCATCCAATGCCTCCCACCTGACCATCTCAGAATGTCCTGAAAAAATTCAAGTACAAAGACACACTTGTTAATAGGACAAATCCAAAATATTAGGTCTCAATACTTTTCTCATGAAACATCATTGAATGAAGGGTAGTTTAAAAGGTTTTTGGCATCATGCTCTGAAAAGCCATTTTTAAACAGCAATATCTTGAAAAATATCTCACCTGTGGCCTTCAAAATCTTTACAGTGCATAGCTGTTACTAATAGCCTTCAGACATGAAATATCAGGGGTGTAGCTCAATGATAACCTAGTATGGTAGGTACTTAAAATGTGGCTTGTTGAAATAAAGTAGTACATTTGAAGTGTGGCTGAGCTCCCATTTTTGCAGATAAAAGACTAATATCAATTCTGCCTCTATCTCTGGTGTTAGCTTAAACATTCTACAAAATAGGGTTTCTCTTAGATTATTTGTTTCACAGATATTAAGGCTCAAAAATGGAAGTAAACACATCTTTGCCCAACTTCAGAGTCATATTCCAAAAAACTGACAACAAGTATCAGGTCCAAACTTACTTTTTTTGAAAGATCATATTCTTGTTAAAATCATATTCAAAAATTGGGAGGGTGTTTTGCCTCATTTTGTCGCAGTGATTTTTTTTAAATCCTGATATTGGTGGGGGTTTTGTGGCCTGTTTTGGTACTGCATGTCCTAACAGCCTACTTGTAAACATCACAGCAGGGTTTTTTTCCATTTACCAAAGACTTACATGTGACTAAATGCGACTGATGAATTTAGCCTTACAAAAACATTAAAATGTAGCACAGTTGTAGAGGCAATAAGTCCTTGAATGTGAGTTAAACATGCTGAAAGCAGCTTTTAATGTCTTAAACCACGAACAAACATAGCATAATATTGAAGACTATATATTTTGTCATACTTTAAGTATATAAATTACACAACCAGATCAAATAATCTTAATTTGAGCATAAAGATTTTACATTACAGTAGAAAAGTCTCCAAAGTTTGATATTGAATAACAGTTTGTCTCTGCTCACTATGAGGGATCACACATTTTCTTTTAGATCCAATTCCTTCGTCACATTCATTGATTTTACAAATTGTCTAATGTACATCTCTGCTCTGTTGTGCTCATCTTTTTTGATGGCATACATGCACCCAGTTTCTGTAGAGGGAACGTCAAATCTTGCAATTCTATGCTGCAGTGGGAAATTGCACATGTCTTCTCTTCTTGGCCAGTAGAAACTCTTAGCAGGGCCATGTGGGTGCATGAACTGAACCAGTACATCTTCATCTTCATCTGAAACATCTCTGATACTTCCTATCTTCCATTTCTGATCATCACATATTGTCTCATAATGAGCATAGAGACAAACTGTTATTCAATATCAAACTTTGGAGACTTTTCTACTGTAATGTAAAATATTTATTCTCAAATTACGATTATTATTTGATTTGGTTGTGTAATTTATATACTTAAAGTATAACAAAATGTACACTGCAAAATTTTACGCTGTGAATTCACAATAAATTATTCGATACATTTTGCATGACTTTCACAGTAAGGATTACAGCAATATACTGTGAATTAAGTCACAGCAATTTACTGTGATTTCAGTATTGTGATATTACAATGCATTGTTGTAAAAGCACAACTGTATACTGTAACTTTACAGCTTCTATGGCAATGCAAGTACTGTGATATTACAGTACATTACCGGGGAATTACAACCTTTTGCTGTACATCATTACAACAAGGCCCTGTACTTTTACTGTGAATTCACAATAAATTATTGGATAAATTTTGCATGACTTTCACGGTAAGGATTACAGCAATTTACTGTGATTTCAGTATTGTGATATTATAATGCATTGTTGTAAAAGAACAAACAACTCTGAGGTAAAGTCAATGTTAGCCCAATGGCATATTTATTTACAAATAAATCTTTTTCAACATTAAGCAAATGTCAAGAAATTCAAGAATACAAGAAATTCAACTTCCTAGTCAAACTTTCCAAAGCCATCTTAAAATGCAGAGAAATTGTGCAGAAACTTGCGAGTGAACTACCTGTCTCACTATGATGGCCACTCAAAGTCAATAGGTTTCCTCAAAAGGGCGCTCACATGAGGGTTCATTTGTTGTCCGCTCCTTGGTCTTTGAGCCTCTTCGAGGATTGATGCCCAGGAAGCACCTGTTAATAAGCAAAGATAGTTTCAGTTTTTAATAGATTTATGGATGAGTTTGCGAGATCAGGATGGTCTCACCAGGCTAGCCTCAGGTACCTCCATTGTCAGCAATTTAGAACTCAAGACAATCATTGAGTTGGAAGCCTGTACTATAATGTGAATTACAAGGTTAAATGAGATCTTTATACAATACCTTTGAATGAACTCCAGCGTCGCCGATCCAGCAGCAGGATACTCGAGGTTGAAGACTTAATAGCTGCTGAAGAAAGCAGCTACTCCGTGTAAAAACAAAGGGTGTGGTCCCATCACGACATGTCCCTCGATGGAAATCAGCCATCCAGAGGGCTTCATCATGTCACCTGAAAATGAATAGATACAACATCATGAGCACTTTGAGATCTGCTTCAGATACAAAGGGCTATACAAATGTAATTTGTTATCATTATTATTATTTATTGTGGTGATGTAGATTTCTAGAATCAAAACAAAATACTGAGTTAGAAATGTCGACACTAGATCCAAGTAACATTACCTTGAATGATCAAGCAGGAGGTGCTGGGGCGTTCTGGAGTACTAATGTCCACAGTAGTGGCACATGGCTGTAACATAGTAACACACAATAGCATGGATTTAATATTAAAGGATAAATATTGTTCATTGTCAGAGGTAGTAAATCATAAAAGGTAATCAATGGCTTCTAATGTAATCACTCATTTTACATTTTAAATATATAAAGGATGTGTCAGGTGGTAGAGCTGATGGGTCAGGTGGTAGAGCTGATGGGTCCAGTGGTAGAGCTGATGGGTCAGGTGGTATAGGCCCAGCAGCCTGCAGGTAGGACCCCTGCTGCCTAAACATGAATTTGCAGTCCTGTGTGTTTTCTGTAGCAGTCAGTCACCCCACACTAGTAATAATAGGGGGCATTAGTATGTTGTTTTGTGTGCTGAACAAAGTTATACACATTCTCATACACATGCTCACATCCAACCAATTTACAGTGGAACATTGTGGTGCATTTTAACTCGTCACCTACCTGATCTATTTCTCCTCACTCTAAGCCGGACACTGAACAAGATAGTTAGCCTGATCTAGAAAAAAAGAAAAAGGAGAAATTACACAAAGGCAACCAACAATATGAATTTCAGTTTGAATGCAGATTATGATCATGAGTATGTTGTAAAAAACATGATCTGTACATAAAACGTAATGGACATTTTTGGAGTTGCATCACCCGTGTACTGCGATATTATCCCTAGCTGAAACTTGATCGAGAGCAAAAGCGTTTTTGCAGAATAGTAGCCTATCCATGCATGGCGAGCAGCTGGTCTATGTGGAATATCTCTAACGATGCAGGGAGCCGCTACATGCCCGATAGACTAGCTAGTCATTAGCCCGCTTAGATCGGCTACCGTTCGGCAAAACCACTTTTGCTCTGGAGTAAAAAACGAACGGGAAAGTAAGTGAAAAAGTTGGTGCTTAATGTTGCTACGTGTACTTTTCAGTGCGCTATGTTCGGCCACATAGCCCCGGTTTGATATGAAGCTGAACTGGAGGATGCGGGTGTATTGTTAGCTTCGGCTAACACGGGTAACCCACTGTCTCGGTGCGGAAAGACCACTCATGAGAGGAGAATAGTGACGGCGACGTTACGCTAATATGCAGCAAAACACCGCCGCCGCATGCGCTCACCCAGAGCAGACGAGCCCCGCGAGCGAACATGACGACAACAATACCAGTAACAGTCCGTAACGAAAAGACATCCGAGTGGAAACAACGGCCCGCTACTGACCAGTTCAGCTTCAAATCAAACCTGGGCTACATGGTCTAACCATATAACACATTGAAAAGTACACGTAGTGACATTAAACACGAACTTTTTAACTTCCTTTCCCGTTCGTTTTCCTTCTTATTTCTCTCTCGTCTTATTGTTCTTATCTCACGTAGCAAATCGTTGCTAATCGTGCTAGCAGCCGTTTGCTAGCTAGTATTATTACTACTGCTATTAGCAAATGCTGTGAGATAACGTTCAATAATTTCGGGCAGTAAATATTATTATCATACTACAACAACATGGGTGTAAGTGAGTTATGCATGCTGCTCACCTTCTCCATTCAGCCGGGATGAGAAGAGGGAAACCGCCGCGCCTTCAGTTCAAACCAAGTTCGGTTATGTCATGTGACTTCCCAGGGTATAGTTCAATACAGTATTTCACTGTAATAATACTGTTGAATGCTGTGAAATCCTTGCATTTTTTACTGTGTTGCTGTGATATTACAGACCTTGTTGTGATATAACAGGGGTTTTTTGATTGCAGGATTTTACAGTAAAATTAGAGTTAGATGCTGTAAAAATCCAAAGATACTGTAGTTTTTACAGGTATTCATTGGGATATTACAGGGGAACTAAATTACAACAAGTTACTGTAAAATAATACTGTTATTTATTGTGAAATGCTGGTAATTTCTAACAGTGTACAGTCTTCAATATTATGCTGTTTGTTCATGGTTTAAGACATTAAAAGCTGCTTTCAGCATGTTCAACTTATGGACTTATTGCCTCTGTAACTACAACTATGCTACATTTTAATGTTTTCTTAAGGCTAAATTTATCAGTAGCATTTAGTCACATGTAAGTCTTTGGTAAATGGAAAAAACCCTGCTGTGATGTTTACAAGTGGGCTGTTAGGACATGCAGTACCAAAACAGGCCACAAAACCCCCACCAATATCAGGATTTTAAAAAAATCACTGCGACAAAATGAGGCAAAACACCCTCCCAATTTTTGAATATGATTTTAACAAGAATATGATCTTTCAAAAAAAGTAAGTTTGGACCTGATACTTGTTGTCAGTTTTTTGGAATATGACTCTGAAGTTGGGCAAAGATGTGTTTACTTCCATTTTTGAGCCTTAATATCTGTGAAACAAATAATCTAAGAGAAACCCTATTTTGTAGAATGTTTAAGCTAACACCAGAGATAGAGGCAGAATTGATATTAGTCTTTTATCTGCAAAAATGGGAGCTCAGCCACACTTCAAATGTACTACTTTATTTCAACAAGCCACATTTTAAGTACTTACCATACTAGGTTATCATTGAGCTACACCCCTGATATTTCATGTCATGAGGCTATTAGTAACAGCTATGCACTGTAAACATTTTTGAAGGCCACAGGTGAGATAGTTTTCGAGATATTGCTGTTTAAAAATGGCTTTTCAGAGCATGATGCCAAAAACGTCTAAACTACCCTTCATTCAATGATGTTTCATGAGAAAAGTATTGACAGTAGAGACCTAATATTTTGGATTTGTCCTATTAACAAGTGTGTCTTTGTACTTGATTTTTTTCAGGTCATTCTGAGATGGTCAGGTGGGAGGATTTTCAAAAATTTGATGAAATGACACGGAATGACCCACTCATAAACACCGCCATTTAAACTTTTAAAAGGCTACTTTTATTGTTTGCACCTCGTTTTATTGTTTGCACCTTGCCGTTTTGCACAAAGAAATAAAACACCAAGTTCTGAAAAATAGTGGATGTTTAAAGCCGGAAAGTAAGCAAATAGGCTATAACGAGGCTAACGACGATATACGTCAAGAGTCAGTCTTTACAAAAAACATAGCGCCCTTTACCGGTGGCGTTGAATTGCATTTCGACACGTAAACCCAATGCAGAACCATCACGGTCTCCAAGCAACTGCATGGCCGTTGCGTGATCACTATGCGGGAGCATAATCAGGGCTTAAAAAGACACCAGTTCTCAGCTGCATGGCCACCTACTGTTTTGGCCTTTTCATTCACCTGACAGAGAGATGAGCTGGAATCTGAGTCCTTGTAGGCAAATTGTTTGATTTGCCAGTTCAACTGAGAGTATGTCACCCAATGCTTGACCTTTATGAAGTAGTGCAGGTAAATGGCTAAGTCATAGGCTACAACTCCCTCAAACAAGTCATGCCCTATGCATGGAGGTAGGTCTGGCTTACATACATGGAAATATTTCAGAGTGTTAAAAATGGAGTCACAATATGTGCCTTTGACATCATTGACATCATTCACATCACTCTCCTGCAATAACTGCACTGCTTCTTTGTAGTTATCAACTGTTTGTACAGGAAAGCTCTGACTCACACTCTCAAGTTGGTCTCTTTGTGCCTCACAATACTTGCAGAAGTACTTGGAGGTGCTGAAATTCTGTGTGTAGCCACCAATGCAGTGTGACCCCAAATTGTCACCTGCACCTGGTTATGGTTGCTCGAACCACATGACCAGAGGATGTCACAAGTCCATGTTCTTCAAGTTGTCTCAGGTCCGACAATCTCGAAAACACTATGGGCCCTAGTTTCGTAGACCAGGCGCAGTCAGCTCTCAGCGCACCTGCGCCACGCCGACGGGGTGTGTCCGCCTGGACTTTGCAAGTTTCGTGCACCGCGCAGGCTCGCCCAGGCACACTTCCCGTCACTCCCACCTGCGCAAGTGGGAAAGAGGGAGGAGAAGAAGGCGTGAGTGGGAGACGAGGAGGAGACGAGGCGTGGACTGGGATTAACACAGCCGATTCAGATCTTCACCAATCAAATGAGCTCCTCTCCTCACCTTTAATGCGTTAGGGGAGGTTCAGTGCAAGATCCGTCACTTGACAACCCGATGACAGAAGACAGAAGCAGCGCCGCCGCTCCCACAATGCGCATCACGCGCTGTGCGTGTGTATCATAATAATAACAATGCCGATATTATAAAAAACAGGAGAGAGAGAGGGAGATGTTTTGGTCCGAGAGGCTGAGTTTCCGTTGCGGTGCCCTCCGCCTTTGATCTGACGTCAGATGTGACAGGACAATCTATATAGATATAAATTCACGTGTTGATTCAATTAGTTGCATTAAATAGTGTTTGTTGTGATTATTTATTGCATTTAAATGTGCCTGGAACTGTAGAAACCTGCCTGTGAGGTCTCGGTGATGTGTACGCACTGCGCGCAGTCAGCCAAACTTCCACTACGCCAGCTGTGATTCGCCTTGAATGAATGGACTTTATTTGGGCCTTGTGCCAAGAGTAGACCAGGTTGGAGCTGGCAAGCTTTTAGCGCAGTCTCGGCGAGGCTTTTTGCCACGAAACTTCCGCTACGCCAAGCTGAGTCTGTGACGCCTCCCCCTGCTGCGCCACCACACCCATCTTGGCGCAGGCGATCCACCAAACTGCCAAACTGACCCTGCGCAAGGCTGCACGGGTCGAAACTTGCATTGCGCCAGCTCCGCCACCCTGCGCTGCGCCACGAAACTAGGGCCCTATGTCCTGACCAAAGGATTTAAAGTCTGTCTCTTTGCACAACAGTACTAACTGCATGTTGTCAATACTGGAATGATGGAATGGCTCAAAGTCAGCAAGTGTGAAGTATACTCCCACAAGTTTGTTTTTTTCCTGGTTGACCCAAGTGGGTTCACAACTTCAAACGCATCCTGATACAAAATCCGTTTTAGGACTACGTCACCTGCTTGTAGAAACAGCTCTTTGGATTTGAAGACAGAGCCATCACAAATATCACTAAACTAAAGGGGCAGGTCTAAACAGTGGATTTGCATAGATTCAATACACGTCTGTCCCAAGAGGAAGAGACGTCCAGAGACAACAGAAAGGTGTGACTTCCCTCGGAACAGCTGGGTTCTTTCTACATAGTGTCACAACAGGGGTAATTTATGAAGGCCTTGATCAAGTATGTGAGATGAAGGTGTTTCGGAGACGGCCCAGGAAGGGGGACAGATCAAAGGGTCTTTTCATCAAGATGGCAAGGGTTGAATACAATGAATAGAGCTCAGCAGGACATTTGATGTTCCCAGAGAAAGGAATATTAGTATGAGATACAAATAAGAATTGTAAGGTAACACATTTTCTTCTACACCAGGTCAACATTTTCTGGGTGCACATAGGCAAAGTTCTTCTCAAAATACCGTGGTGGAGCTAGAGGGGAGCACTGCACCCCCCTGAAATCTGACTGGACCCCCCAGGTGCCCCCCCCCCCCCAGATTATTGACATATCACTACTGCACGTCTTGTCGAAAGGAGCCAGAAGCATTTTGAAATCAGTGATGCCTATTGACTGCTAAGTCCCTCCTGTACACTAGTTGGCGCTATGTACCACAACAAGTTGTAATCCACATTTATTAAAAGAAGAAGAATCGCCACAGAAGAAGAGGAAGATTTGAACTAGAGGACCGTTTTTCGTTGCTGGAGTGCGTTGAGCCAGGAGAACAGGACAGAAGATCAACACGACACGACGAAAAAGAAGAGATGTAGGATAAATAGACTTCATGGACAGTGAAATCCTCATTCTAAAGTATGTTTTACAATGGTGTCCTTAATGAGTCACTGTTTAAAATCACTTTTGTGTTCAGATAAAAGAAAGCTTTGCTAGAAGCCACGGGTATAAAGATAACAACTAGTGATGGTGAGATGAAGCCTCATGAGGCATCGAACCACTTGGGCCAATTGGTTCGAGAAAGGGTTCATTTCTCAAAGCTTCATGTGCACACAAAACCACCTACTGGCCAAGTGTATAATCACAGGCAGCTGTATCTGAACCACATAATGTGTGATGCATTGCATTTTTGTGTCTGTTGGGAATGACTATGAATTACAAAAAATGGATGGCCAAATAATTACTTAAAGATCATTCAAGCAGTTATATTATTCTATACAGACAATGTGGTAACAGGGAGAAGACATTGGGGGAAGCTGATCCCGGGCCGAGAGTCGAGCCTGTGATCACCGCGTCGATGACATTGAGCTTCTGTACACGAAGCTGCTGCCCTAACCACTGCGCCACCGGCCGCATGATAAAATAATTTCTGTACATAAATGATCACATATGTGTATAATGAATTGTTTGAATGTATTGGCCCCCCCCTAAATGAAGCAAGCCTCGATATGCGCTTCGCGGAAACGCCCCCTCCATTACTCGACACGCTTCGAAGCCTCGGCCCATCTTGTAACATCACTAATAACAACGTTAACATTAGGTTTCATCTTGACCTCCATCTTTGGTGTGCCTGAAGAGTCCACACTCTTCACCAACAGCGAAAGCAACTCTATCGCTTTCGCATCTCTGATAGCCCGCTGACGTATTTTACTTCATTGGAAGGATAAGAATCCACCCTCCCCTAACTCTTGGCTAAAGGACTTAATGTCATTTCTACACTTAGAAAAAATCAAGTACAGTCTTAGGGGATGTGCCGAAAAATTTTATAAAACTTGGAATCCCATTCTTTCCTTAATCAATTCCATTCCCTCTTTAGATGATTAAGATAGATGGTTCTAATTAAGATAAACCGAGGTAACTTTTTGTCTGTTGTGCGATGGTGTGGTGGTTGAACCCCAGGCACAACATATACAAACTGCTATAGTTCATTTTTCTTTTTCTAAGCATTTTGGATCCCTCCTCTATATGTCCCTTTTTTACTTTTGTTTTCGTTTGTTTGGGTACTGTTCACCCCTCCTGTTTTTGTTTTTCCTTGTTGTGGGGGTGGGTGGGTGTCTGTTCGTGTTCCAAAAGGGGAAAAAACGGGTGAAATATACACTGATTACTGATTGTACATACTTTGTGTCTTGATAACCCAATAAAGATATGTATGAAAAAAAAAAAAAAACATTAGGTTTCATCTCATGGCGTCTACTACAGTGGCCCAGAGGTGTCAGGCCAAATACAAAAGCCACAACACAAATACAAAAAGGGGAGGTTTAGCTCAGCTGAGTGCCTGGTGTCCCTGAGCAAGACACCTCACCCCAATTGCTCCTGACGAGATGGCTGTCACGCTGCGTGTTTGACTCCGCTGTCGGTGTGTGAATGTGTGAGTGAATGGGTCAATGTTAGTCATTGCTGTAAAGCGCTTTGGACAAAAGCGCTATATAAATGAGGCCATTTACCATTTACAAAAGCCACAACGGATGTGACCCACTACAGAAGTGACCTCAAACACATCTCATACTACATTTTTTTTTTTTTTTTTACTTTATTGACACCTCATCCTCATCTTCTCTCACTTAACTGAATCGATTTCGGTTCTAGCTCCCGTTTAATGGATATTATATTACAAAATATAAAGCATGATTAGTATTACACTTAATTAAATATTTAAAAATATTTTTTCAGTCAAACTTTTTTCAGAGGAGGGAGGACCCAGACGCAGGACAAGGCAGTTTTAAAAGGCTTTATTCAAAAAAACTCAACAGGTGGCAAAAGTACAAAACAAAAGACCGAGGAGGAAAAGACTAACTCTAAAAAATAAACTAACACTACAAACAAAAAATGAGTGATGTGACTTCCGAAACGGGCGTGTCAGCGCTTCTCTGAAGTCCCGGATCGAAACGTTTCGAAACGTGCCGATAAGCGGTTCTGAAACGCCCATGTCACGTGACTGTCGTTCAGTGATTGAAGGAACGCCTCTGTTTCGAAATGGCTATTCCAAGACAGGTAGATCATTTGAAATACTGGCAAGAGCGACGTGCTGTCTTCCCTAATTTGTACCAACTGACTAAGACATTTTTAAGTGTCCCTGCAACAAGTGTACCCTGTGAAAGAATTTTTTCAAAAGCAGGGGAAGTGTTATCCAAAAAAAGAGAAACAGACTCAGCTCAAAAAGAGCTGAACAAATATTATTTCTGAATAAAAATCTTTGATAATTGTATTGCATATAACAATGTGTCGTTTATTTATTTCATTTATTTTTAATAATGTTTCTTTAATTCAACCTGTATTCTACTTAAATTAAAGAAACCTAAGACCGACTCATTTCATAGTGGCACATAATTAGGAGTTTTCTTTGGCCAGACATGTAGTTCACAGAAGTGGCCACTAGATGCCACTGTAGAGTCAGGTTTCATATTCGTTTCAAGGCTTCGACACATACTGAAACATTGCTTCGAACTGTTTCGAAGCTTCCCATTGCCCATCACTACAAAAAATCACTCCACAGGGAGGAAAACAAGACTTCAAACATAGACTGCCGTAAAAACAACTTAACTTAGATTCTGAGATGGCTTGGAACATGACGTGACGAGAGACGTAGGACGAACTGGCACAAGACAAGGGGAGACGCAGACTTAAATACTCAGAGGGATAATGGGCAACAGGTGACAACAATCAGGGATCAGGGATGACATCAGACCAGGGGACACATGGAGGAAGGGCAAGTAACCTGAAATGAGAGGGGAGTTATTTTCAAAATAAAACAGGAAATGACAAGACAAAAACCCAAGACGAGACATTACCTCACTAGCGTGACAAAACTACCATTGTCAAATGTTTTCTACAGTTTTTTATATATGCGCGCTCTCACGCTTTCACTTTCTTCCTCTTACCTGAGTAGCTGCTTTCACTCGCCATCGATCGCGACTATTAAGCAGCTTTTATCGATCATTAATGTTCATAGATTGTATTATTCCTCTGACCACGGTACACCAGCACCTTCACCACGGAGACGACAGAGGCAATCGGCCGTCGGAGGAGCTACATTATTCACATACATGGAATTTGGATTTCCCTCTGAAGTAAGTAATATCACTTATCTGGTTTAAATAAATTATTTGATTATTTGATTATCAATAGACAGGCATATGCATGCATAAACAAAATCAACAGACTATATGTCTGTTGATTTTGTTTTGTTTTGTTTGATAATATAAGCCGTTTTAATATCATGTATGAGTTTGGTGGGATAAAAAAAACAAGTAGTGGGCTATTAGTGAATAATTTATTAGACAAATAATCCATGTTATATATACAGTTTGCAATACGTGTATGATAAGAAATAAGTACTGTTTATCAACAAATTAATAGGAAAACATTCAGAATAAATGTAATATCTTGTGTTTTCTGTTACAGGTTGGTGCCAGAGGACCGTACTGCAGGTCAATCCTCATGTTCCCCCGCTGGGGGAGGGGATTTAAGGAAGGACCTCCGTCTTTCAAGGCATTCCAAGGAGAACCTTGTCCACTACTTACTAACAGAACATACCTTATATATAGATTAGGTAGTTTCTCTGGCGGCTGAGGAAGTTTAAGGTCTCCCCCTCCATCCTGAGGACCTTCTACTCCGCAGCCATTGAGAGCATCCTCCCAGGTTGTACCTCAGCCTGCTATGGGAGCTGCACTGCACGGGACCGAGCTGCATTGCAGAGGGTATCAAGGCATCCCTCACCATGCTGAAGTAGACATACAGCAAGAGGGTGAGGCTGAGAGCCAGGAAAATCAGGCCTGACGCCTCTCAGCCAAATGCTGGCCTCTTTACCCTGCTGCAGTCGGGCAGATGCCAACACTGCATAAAGGTCAGGAAAGACACTGAGGAAGAGCTTTTTCCTGCAGGCAGTCAGACTTCTCAACCATGATGGATCCATTATCAAGTATTTCTATAGCATCACCTTAGGTAGATGCCTGTTTTTTTTAAATGCATTACTATTTATAAAAGTCTTTTTTTTTTTTTTTGGAGTGACAGACAGATTGCTTTACCCCTTTTAATTTCACTGTATGTAAATGCTGTTTTTTACAAAACATACAACAAAACTTGAAGAAAAGTCAACGAGTCTCCAGCAGTCCTGGGACATCCTCAGAGGCTCGTAGCTGCAATGTCTGCTACAAATGTCCACATCCCTGTGTTGCAGAAACATGATTATTGTTGAGGTTTTATTTTTGTTTATCAGTGGTGCAGTTTATAAGTAATACCACACAGTAGACGTTCTTACAGACAAATGTTTCCTGTTAAATGTTTTACGAGCATTAAGTTCTGAATATATATCATTGTTGACTCATGTTTTAGGCCTGCAGGTCTATTTTCCTCCTACTCTGGAGGAGAGACCCTGCTGCAGTGGTTGACATCATGGCTGAGGAGATGGGGTGTAGTGGCGTAATAGCAGGTCTTTGCTCCATCACCTCATCCATGACAACAAACACTTCCAGTGTGCAGCAGTGATCTCTCCTCCCTCAGTGCTGACATCTTCAGTTCCTATAAACTACATATACAAACACTTCTCATAATCATGATCCAGCTATTCACTATTCACCACTAGTCTTATATTATAATGTAATACTGTTCCACATGGGATCAACTTAGTCGACTGATGTTTTACCACATTGTAGATATTACCCAGCACTGACTTTACATGATTATTTAAGAAAGACAACTTCATCTTGTTTCTTTTATGCTGTAGTGTTCAATACTTTAAACTGCTTACAACTCACCTTGTATTTCTGCTTCATGTTCTCCCACTTCTTAGCTCATCTGGCTCCACCTTCCCTCCATCCCTGTTCTTTAAGAAACATCCTATACGAAGAACATCACATAGAAAAGTGTTACAGTTCATTGATGATTTCTTTCTGTTCAAACGTTTCAGGTAGACATCTCAGGAGAGCATACGCTGGTTTTCAACCTTATATCATTGCGTAGCTAAATATGCACCAGTAGTAGTTAAGCCCTGCATATGAAAATTATAACATTTAATACCACATTTTCTTAAGTGAAGCCTCTCAGAGCAGCATTCCTCCTGCCGGTGAACTTCTCCGTTCCCTCCACCGGATGCGGCGCTCGGTATCTGCATCCCTCCCTTTAAAGAACAACTGTGCACCGTGTTATTTACCACCGTTAGTTAATATATAACCACGTTTTAACATAAGCACTATCTTCTTAGTTAATGTCGGTAAAAACGGCACATTTGCCGCTTTGCTTACGCTTGCTAACCTCTATGGTAAATTAGCCTCAGTTGGCTAGCCGGCTAGCAGGACCTTCGATTCATAACGTTAATGTACAATTCCAACAACAATAAAGTAACGTTCGTTATCAATACGATTAAAAAGTCAGCTGGAAACATAAAAATCATGTTACAGTTTATTTTATTTTTTTTCCTAATCTTTTTATTAATTCACAGTTGCAGTGGACAGTACATTCGGAAAAAGTCACATCTTAATTTTTTCATTTTCTATATAACCCAACACCCACCCTACCCTTCCCGGAGACCTATACATCCGGGCCAAAAAATAAATAAAATAAAATAAAATAATAAACAATAGATTATTAATAATAATAATAATAATAATAATAATAGTTAGATTAGAATAAAAAAATAAATAATAAAAAATAAATAAATTAAGAATATAAAATAAGTAAATACATTGAAAAAAAAACAAACATTCATTCAACATACATTGTTGTTTGCTGCCTGCATCTCTGCATGTCAGGTTAGCCAGTTAGCCGGTCGGCCAATTTATTTGTGAGGAGACATCTCTAAGGGGAGGGGGAGGGTCGATGTATCAGTAAGGTGTGAGTGTAGTCAGGGGTCAAGTCAAGTCAGGGGGACGTTTCAGTGGCAGGGAGTTTGTCGACATACTCAAGTAGAGGTTTCCAGTGTGAATAAAACTTCTCAGGACGGCCTCTAAGACTGAATTTGATTTTCTCCAGTTTCAGTAAAAATAATAAATCTTGTAGCCAGGATTTAAAGGAAGGTGGCTGGGAGGATTTCCATAAGAAAATAATCTTTCTGCGCGCAATCAAAGATGCAAAGGCTATAACATTATCCTGCAAGGATGTGGTTACAAGTTCATCCGGAGACACTCCAAAAATGGTTATCTGTGGCGATGGACTAACAGATATTCCAAGGACGTCAGAAATAGTTTTAAAGAACAATTTCCAATAGTTAGATAATTTGGAGCATGTCCAGAACATGTGTGTTAAATTTCAGGGCGTCTGAGAACATTTGTCACAAGCTTCAGGAGTCTTGTCTGGGTAAAGTTTGAAGAGTTTGTCTCTGCTATAGTGCAGCCTAAAGAGTACTTTAAATTGGATAACAGAGACAACTCGCACAACTAGAAGAGGACTTCACAGCTTCCAACGCTTTTTTCCATAGAGCATCAGAGATACTTATCTGGAGTTCAGTTTCCCAGTCGGCCCTGCACTTATTTACAGATGTATCATTTATTGGTGATAAGAGATTATAGAGAAATGAGACATGGCCCTTAGGCAAAGATTTAGCCTGGAGTACTAAGTCTATACCGCTGCGGGGTGGGGCTTGGGGGAACTGAGGAGAATGAGTTTGTGCGAAGTCGCGGAGTTGGAAGAAGCGAAAAAAGTCTGTGCTACCTAGTCCGTAGTTTGAGCGTAGTTGGTTGAAACTGGCGAACAGTCCATCTATGTACAAGTCTCCCAGACATTTCAGGCCTTTGTTTTCCAGAGCTGCAAAGTGCGAGTCAAGCTTGGCTGGTACAAATAAATAATTATTACAAAGAGGTGTAGTTTTGGGGAGGGAGAGCCATCCAAACTGCTTCCTGATTTGAGTCCAAATTTTTAATGTATGAGTTACAATGGGGTTGGATGTGAAATTTGCAGGAGAGATGGGGAGGGTGCTACATGCTAGAGCCTGGAGGGACGTGGAACAAGAGTTTGCTTCTAATTTACAGTTTATTATCCAAAACTTTTTGTCAGACAAGCCACAATGCATTTTGGGAAGTTGAGTTATCCGTGTTTTAGGTCACTTCCGTTGTGGCTTTTGTATTTGTGTTGTGGTTTTGTATTTGTGTTGTGGCTTTTGTATTTGTGTTGTGGCTTTTGTATTTGTGTTGTGGCTTTTGTATTTGTGTTGTGGCTTTTGTATTTGTGTTGCGGCTTTTGTATTTGTGTTGCGGCTTTTGTATTTGTGTTGCGGCTTTTGTATTTGTGTTGCGGCTTTTGTATTTGTGTTGTGGCTTTTGTATTTGTGATGGGCGGGGGAACCAAAATCAGACTCCGCAACCGAGGCCATCGACCCATCGCAACCCCCTTTCTTGACTTTCCTAGGAGATCTTGTTCGCAAAGGCCATGCTAGACGCATTTACACCTCGGTGGTGGTAGGGGGGTGCGTCAACATCCTCGCCCTACTCGACTCGGCTCTGAGATCAGTCTAATGTGCCAACGCACCTTTGCGGAGGTGACCCGAACCATGGCTAGGTAAACCACTTCAAATTGAGCCCTGCCACGTTAGCATCACCAGCTACACGCAGGACAGGTTACCCATCACAGAACGTGCGTGGGTGGACCTCACATTTCAGGGAGTCACCCTTGTGCACCCCATCCACATTTGTGCCCTTGACACTTCTCATTGGTCAGGATCTCCTGGACCGGCTGGCACCGCTTATCGACCGCCATCAGGGGCGCATCTGGGCTCAGGTCGAGACGCCAAAACCACTCCACCCCTCAGGTGGCCTAATGGCCTCCAATGAATGAGTCGCCATCTTCAAGAGTCCAGAGACCCTCTACCAATGCGGATGCCTTTTCCAGAGCCTAATCCTGGCTCTGCTCTAACTGCACCGCTTGCGAGCCCACAACTCCAAGCCGGCGACTTGAGTGCTTTCCGACACCACGGATCTTTCCTGTGTCCACTGGAGAACAGAAATCCAGCACTGTACAGCCCTCATCTGGTTGGCGGTGTGCATCTCAATGACACCCACGTCCCAGAAGCGATCCTGGGGCTTTAGTCAGAGAAGACAGCCGTCAGTCAAGATCAGTACCACCATCTGTGCCAACATCAACCTCTCCCAGCTTTCGCGCCTCTCAACCACCACCTCCTTTCTGCAGAATCACCGCAGACTCTCCTTAAGGCGGTAGGAGTGTGCGCCCTCTTGATCCGTATTGGGAAGAAACCGGTTCACCATTTCATAAGCCCAAACTACATCCACCATTCCTTTTAGGTGCTGATATTCTGGTCAGACTTGGCACCAAACTGGACACGGTCAATCAGATTCTGTGGTCCCAGGCTAATGCTAAGAGCGAGCCCCTGTCCATTGAACTGGAACACATGATATCAGGCCAAACCATCCCGGAGGCATGTCAGGTTGCCAGCAAAGTCGACATGATGGTCCCTGCCAGGACCGCAGGTGTCCCCATCCGGCTCGCCATCCTTAAGGGACAGAAGATGCCTGGCTCCCAAGCATTCTTCCAGCCCTTACCCCTGTTCTTGGAACTTAACCTTACAGTTTGTGGCTCGCCCCTGCTTAAGGTGAACAATCGTTCAACCTACATCCTGGTCCAAAGCTTGACACATGCCCCAATCCAGGTGGGAGCACGGAAACCGATAGGGATGCTGGTCGACAACTCTTTCCATGACTTTGAACTGACCATACCAGTCATAGGGGAGTTACCTCCCTCCCTAGCCAGGAGTAAAAACTTAGACAATGTCCTCTTCACATTCCCAGCCGCAATGATCACCATGGCCCGTCATGAAACCCTTCACGGGGAAGCCATTTGTGGCACAGCACTGGGAAAAGGGGGTGATCTGGTCGTCTACGCATTAACGACTCAATCAACAGAAGCAACCTCAGGTGAGACACACCAACCACCTGAGGAACCCTATTCGGGCTTTGAGTCTGTGATAACCCAACAGCTTGCCAAAGCAGATGCCCTCACTACCGAGGACCGGAGAGACGCGCTACGGAAGTTGTTCCACGACTTCCAGCCGATCTTCTCCCGAGACTCGCAGGACTGTGGGGAGACCCAACTTTACACGGTCCGCATCCCCACTGATCCGAATGCACCACCGACCTTCGTACGCCAGTACAGGATCCTGTTAGCTGCATACGAGCCTATCCGAGACATCCTGGATAAATTGCTGGAGAAGCAAATCATCCGGGAATGCAACTCAACATATAATTCTCCAATCTGGCCGGTCTTGAAACCCACTGGGAAATGGCGTCTCACCATCGACTACCGTCCACTGAACAAACAGGTTCCTCTCTCCCGCTGGCCCATGATTCACCTGGATCAGGAGCTAGCTAAGGTCAAGGGAGCCCGCTTCTTCTCAACAGTAGACATTGCTAATGGTTTCTGGACAATGAAAGTTGATCCAACAGACCAATATAAGCTTGCCTTCTCCTTTGGGAACCGCCAGTATACTTGGAACCGCTGTCCTTTTGGGTATTCAAACTCCCCAGCCGAGTTCAACATTTTACTACGTGGACGACATCCTCATGAGGAGTCGAACCTTCAAGATCATCAGTAAGCTATCACCAGTGGCTTACCGAATCAGGGTCTCACAACCAAGGCACCCAGCCACATACAAGTGGGTTCATGCGAATCAGATCAAGCCCTACAAACCTTTCACATCTCTTAGAGATCGCAGTTGCCACACCTGAAAGGGGGAGGCAGTCTCCCTCTCACAAGGGAGAAGACTCACCATAGCCACAGTAGGGTGTAACCGCATGCACTAACACCTAAACATCAAACCCTTCTCACAATGATAACAACTGCAGAACTTAGGCAACACCCCCTCAGGGAATCGTAGCCACTGTCAACTTACACTCCAGCCTGCTCAATAACACCTTACATGCCTTAGATACCTGGTCACGGAAATCCTTCAATCCGCTATTACAACTGTGGTGCAACCTTCATAAGTGCGTTTGGTTTATAGTCTTGGCAATGCAATCCCGATCTCAGTAGACCCCAGGAACCTGGGCATAGGATTTATCCTCAATCTATTTATCACAGGATACACATAGGCTAAAGCCATACTAAATGTTAGGCTTTGGAGAGATACCACACATGTCCCACAGGCTAACTCCAACCTCCCCCAGGAGTAAGCCAAGCGACCACTAACCCCTTTTCCTTTTCCTCGCTTTCCCCTTCTTTGTTCTATTTTTCATAGTAGGAATATGTCCTGTTTGAAATTTCCCGAATGAAATGATAATGCTGATGTTTGTATAAATTGTGCCTTAGTGATGTTTAATATAGATTAGATAATTAGAAGTCTCTGCCCAGACGTTAGCTCAATCTCTGTCCAGACTTTGCCTCATTCTCTGCCCAGACTTTGCCTCAATCTCTGTCCAGACAATGCCTCCATCAAGTTACGGACTTTAACCTGAATGAACTATTTAACCTCTTTTCCATGGAATATACAGACTGTTTGGACTCCCATGTGTTATCCATGTGGAATACATGGACTGTTCGGCCCTTATGATGCTCCGAAGGTAGCGTCCCACACCTCAACCTTCAGACCAAAAGGGGGAATGTTGGGACCTCACCATTAGGACTACACAATGCGGCCTACAAAAGCCCTCACATGCGGTCAGGACAAAGGAACAAAGGAGATAAAAAACTACACCCACCATTTTAGTTCCACTTCTCACCTGGGTGCGAAGTGCGATGTCACACAACTGGTGCCCTATTGGCTGACAACCACAGGTACCCCAGGGGGTCCCCGGGAACAGCCGTGAGCTATATAATCCGGCGCCGCCTGAAGAACCTCTCTCCACCGTGACACACGTTACAACGGGAGGTGAACGTTACGTCTGCAGCATTTTCCTTTGTCCTAGGCCGCAGTCTTTCCCCCAAACTCGCTGGACGAGCAACAGACTGTTTTACCCCTCTTTTTCTCTACTCGTTTTATTTTTCTAGGGCTGCACGGTGGTGTAGTGGGTAGCACTGTTGCCTCACAGCAAGAGGGTCGCAGGTTCGATTCCCGGGTTGGCCTGGGCTCCTTCTGTGTGCAGTGCATGTTCTCCCTGTGTAAGCGTGGGTACTCTCCGGGTTCTCCGGCTTCCTCCCACAGTCCAAAGACATGCAGGATGGGGATAGGTTAATTGATGACTCTAAATTGCCCGTAGGTGTGAGTGTGAATGGCTGTTTGTCTCTACATGTCGGCCCTGTGATAGACTGGCCGTACACCCTGTGACCAGGGTGTACCCTGCCTTCGCCCAATGACAGCTGGGATCGGCTCCAGAATACAGGATAGGCGGTAGATAATGGATGGATGGATGGATGGATGGATTTTGGATCCTGAGGAGAAGAAAAGAAGAAAAACACTTTCCTCGTCCCAGCTGCCAACAGAACGGATAACTTCTACACCCCGTTTTTGTGTGAAATCAGCTGACTAAATCGCAGAGCCCAACGATTTTCATTGTTGCCTGCAGAAGGAAGAAATACTAACTGTTTTCTTCAACTAATTGGCGCTGAACGAGCGCTCGCGTACCACCGTCCGTTGCCGGTGTCAAGAAACGCCATCACCGCCATCACCGCACGGGACGGAAACCTCACATCAACGCATCTCACATCAACAAAAGTAAGAGGCAGAAGATTTGTCTGGGCAGAAGCAGAGATTCGATAGTGTAGGACATGCTTGTAATTCTTGTTAATGTGTTTCAAGTTTTGATGACGAACCGCCGAGTCCGTTGTTTTATGTGCTGTTGTATCTGAATGTTGATCGTGTACCCACGCCGCTGGGTTGATTTCTGTAACGGTGTTTTTGACTAACCTCAGCCATATTCGCGAGCTCAGTAAGCGTCTACTATCAGTTAAAAGACCGGTCTCGCTGAATAAACGCCAGTTCATTCACAAGCTCCCGTGTGATAGTAACACGCCTCCTGAGCCTTAGAATATTGCGCGCGTATTCTCCCCCTCTCTTTGTTTGTGTCCTGCTAACACACACATGCACACATACGCCGCCCCACACGTATCCTCCGCCAGCTGTTTCCGGCTCCGGACGCTAAGGACATAGCTCCATCCGGTGGCTGTACCCGGCCATCTCTTGCTCGCTCTCTCTCTCTCACGATCCTTTCGGACATCAGTGGCTCCGCCCCTGAACGCTGTGAGGAATAGCTCCATCTGGTGGCTGCACCCGGCCATCTCTCCTTCTCTCTCTCGCTACTCTATCTGATGTCAGTGGCTCCGCCCCTGAACGCTGTGAGGGATAGCTCCATCCGGTGGCCGCGCCCAGCCATATCTCTCTCGCTCTCTCTCTCTCTACACACACGCACACACACACACACACGCACACACTCCACGTGTGTCTCTCCCTTTGTTTAGCTTAGCTTTGTGTGTTAGGTAGTTAGGTGATAAGGCTTTGTTAATTGCAGTGTTATTGATTGTGATCATTATTACTGATTTTAATAAATCTTATTATATTATAACTAGCGGTCTCTTGTGCTTGTTGTGTATATGTCACTGGGTAACAGCAGGTTGTGAAGGCTAGTGCTCGAATTTCACGCCTTTTTAATTGTTCGATTAGTTTTGTACTTGGCATGTGAGTATAAAACCTTTTATATTGAGACTGAGACTTGAGTTTTAGGTTATCTTTTCCCTGATCCCAGGGTGGTGCCCCATTTATTCATGATTATATCATGATAATATATTAAATATAATTATTAATATCGATAAACATATTGACATTATTAATTAACTGTTGATAACCAAATCTGCTCCTGCTACATCCCCAACACACATCAAATAAAACGTTAAGTGGGCTATAGCGATTTCAACTCACAAGGCTGAAATGGGCTACTCACACTACTCAATGGCTGAAATTACATTTCCTCCAACTTTTTTACATCAGGCTTGGCCGCTGTCAGACTTATGCGCAAAGAGTCCTCCAAAGACTGGTGTGACAGTCGGTTCCTCTCGTGTGTTTTTATCGAGTTTATTTTGGAGAACGCAGCCTCACAGGTGTAAGTTGAACCGAACATGGTGAGCACATACATAGCCAGCGTCTTCAATGTGCCATAGTCCTCTGGACAGGACAACCAAAATACACTCAGGCTTTCAGCACCATGGAGAGCAGCCTTCATGTCGCCTGCAGCCTGGATTTTAGCCAGCTTGCTCTAAATGGCCGCCTCATCCAACGGCATCATTTTCACCACATTTGTGGAGAATTCTCCACTTGGGCTAATGGTGAATGGGTCACGCACAAATCCAATGACATCTCTCGAAAGGAAAAAGTCATCGAACCTGGCAGAGAAGTTGTCTTTTAATTGTGTGATGAATTTCTTCATCTTGTCTGTTACGTTGCTTTCTCCCACCGTCCTTAGTGTATTGAAGTGCAGCAGCCTCCCTGACAACAAATCTGCGTGGAACAAATCAAGTTTGTTCCCAAAGGCATCAAGTTTTTCCACCACTGATTTTTATTTTCCTTGCAGCTGGAGATTAAGTGTATTCAAATGGGAGAAAATGTCTGTTAAAAACGCAACGTTGCACATTTATTCTCTGTCTTGCATGATGCAAAGATGGTCAGCTGCTGCTTTTGATTTACTTCGTTTCAAAAAATCCACCACTTGGGCACTGAGTTCAACAAAGCCCTTTGTTGCTTTGACCTTACTGAGCCAGCGCACGTCATTGTGGAGTAACAGGTCATCATGAGAAGCCTGGGATTCAAGCACAAATTTGCGGAACAGACGGTGCTGCGTGCTTGAATTTCCTCTGATGTGGTTGATAATTTTCATTGTTTTCTCCATCACCTCTTTGAGCTCCCCACTTAGCTTTGCGCACAGCATGCTTTGATAGATAATACAGTGAAGCGCGTTCGTTTTAGGAGCGACAGTCTTTATTCTGCTCACCAGACCCTTGTTTTTGCCAATCATGGCAGGTGCACCATCTGTCACTATCAGGTTGATTTTATCAAAGGACAATCCATTACTTTTTTAAAAAATCCTCCAGTTTTCCAAAGATGGTGTCAGCAGTGGTGTTGTCCTCCATCGGAAGTATTGCCAGCAGCTCCTCTCGGAAATCTTTGCCATCAAAGAATCTGGCAAAAACGCACAACTGTGAGATATCCAGGTTGTCAGTGGACTCATCAATTGCCAGCGAAATGTATTTGGCTTCCTTCATCCCGTCAATGCCAACTTGCTGGACTTGCTCAGCCAAGATGTGTACATGACATGCGGCAGTTGAAGCAGAGAGAGGTATTTGTTTGACAGTTGCAATAATTCTGTCCATGGATTTGTCGGGGGCAAGTTCCTTCAGAACAGTGACCATGCACTCCTTTAAAACCTCACTTTCCGTCAAAGGCCGGTTATTTTTGCAAAGCACCCAGGCAGCCTGCAGAGATGCACACATTACTCTCTCTTGATCAGATAAAGTTTGAGTAATAATGCCACTTGCACGGGAGTTGGCAGATTTCAATGTGGCTATTTTTTTCTGTCGGGCCTCTGAATGCTCAGGATATGTGTAACACTTGTCTACAGTAGCTTTAACCAGTGTTAGATGTGACTACTGTTGGCGTGGGCTAGTAGTTTCCCATATGTTCAGGTTCGACTAGGGAGGAAATTAATTACACTGCAAAAAGGTACCATGTATTAGAGAATAAGTAGAAAAAATAGAATAAAAAACAAAACAAAACAACCACAAAACAAAACCCCAATCAATTTCAACTTAAGCTTTGGCCATGAAAAACAACGGAAATAAACTATACTCTTGCAAGAAAGAAAACTGAGAAAAGAAAAAGAAAATTACTTAACTAAACAATTACCAATCCCCACATCAACAGCTGATGCAGAGATAAATCATGTTACTTAGTGCACTTTTCATCCTTAGTTCATCACTTCATAAGTTATTCTATCAACAGGTCCTCAAAAAACACAATGTAATCCCCCCCCCCCCCCCACAATACACACACATTGAATTAACATGACTCTTTTTTTCCCACAGACTTCCAGTCCACTGTTTGTCCAGAGATTCCTAGATCCACATTTTCCCAGCACAAGTCCATCAAGTCTATCAGTCAATCAATCAGTCAATAAAATGTGCTGAGGAGTGTGTGTGTGTGTGTGTGTGTGTGTGTGAGGGCCGAGGGAAAAGAGGTGAATGAGGGTCGAGGTTTGGCTGCAGTGTGGCCTACCGCCGTGGCGGCCCGATGACGCCTGCTCCAAATATGAGTCCTGGTTCCCCGACTAGGCTCGTTCGATTCCTTTGGGTTAGCTCGCCATCATGTCCATGCACAACCTGGCATTCATTCCAATACAGCAACCACCCAACCGTAACAGATTAGCGATCCCCGTTCTCATCCAATCTCAAGCATTCAAAGGTGACGCCCGCACGGCGGCTCTCTGCAACTGCTCCGCTCCCGGCGGAGTGTTAAGAGGCCTTTTCCTTCTACTAACTGAAACTGTATTAGCACTGAAGCCAGTGACGATAGCCCTATAGTCGAGGCTTTGTTTCAGCTGTGTTTGTTTTTCAAGTGATCTATAAATAAAGTTTACTTGAATTGAGTTGAGGCAAAATATCTCTCTCATCACTCCTGGTGGTTGACAGTGATAGGAGCCTGACTCATAAAGGCTAAAAATGCCTTCAGTTTTGTAATGAAATAAAAAAAAATATAAACAATAAACATTAAATAATAATGTTATGCCAAAATTTGATTTTTATTTCATTTTATTTGAGGGTACGGCCCCCAAGGTGACTGTCCAGTAAAATTCTGGCCCTCTGACAGATGTAGTTGGTGACCTCTGATGTAGCATCATCTTCATCTATTCACTTACAATTTGACGACGTCTTGCTACTCGAGCAAGAGCTAGACGCCGCACATGTCTCTCTCTGGCCCTCCTCCTCCTCCTGGCTAAAAGTATTCAGACAATGGTCAGAACAAACAAGGTGGCAATTATTTTTGGATCCATAATAGATCAAAATGCTCGTAAGAGTTGAATGAATGAAGCCTTTGTTGGTGGGAACTGACAGCGGGATCTGACATGCATTAATTATGCGTCAGTAATGACGTCATCAACGGCGCCGAAAGACATGTCAGTAGTGTCCGAAAGTGTTTTTTTAATTTTGCCGATGAGTCTACTATATAGTGCCTTACATAGAACTCCCCTATGTAGTGAGGAGGGAATAGGGAGTGATTTCGGACACAGCAAATGTGTCGAAGCTCTCTGTCTCAGTGGAGTAGGAGGAGGAGCTTGTGTGCGCATGCTGTGAGCATGACACTGATATAAAAAAAGAAGAAAAAAAAAGAACGAAAAACAAAAGATTAATTCAATGGATTCGGTTCGTTCGTGAACATCACAACTCCATGGAGCGAGAGACTGACAACATGGCAGGAAAGCAGCCTGAGCCTATAGTTGAAAAGAGGTAGGCAGCCACCGCCACCCAGTCCTCCATCGAGGACACTCTTTACGATGCCGCTCCGTATCCCACCGGCGACAGCGAGCGATAACGGAGGCTGTGACGTTCATGCTAGCTGCTAGATGCTAGCTAAGGACGTGCCCTATCAGTACAGTTAGTGACCAAGCTTCAAGACACCGGTCACCACTTTGGACCAGCGGTACGTGTTGCCATCACGCAGACACTTCAGCAGAGTTGAAGTTTGAAAAGATGTCTCCACTGCCGAGTATTATTTATTTTTTTTATAATGGTATTGCTATTATTCCTTCATCACTGAAGCCTGAAGTGAAAAGGTGTTCTTGCCAAAAAACTTAGTTTGTAGGAAGCAGGAGACAATTGAAGGGTCAGACAGATCTGTTTGGTCAGCTAACAATAAGTGGACTTCATGTTATAACTGTTCTGCTGTATCAGGTAAGAATACATTTCCCTGTTACTTTTTGTAAATTCATAACCTAACCTAACGCAGTGTTTGTTTTCATTCCAGTCATTTACAGTGATGGTCTTGTTAAACCCTGAATACAGGATAAGCGGTAGACGATGGATGGATAGATGGTCTTGTTAAACTAGCTAATACGTGAACATAAACTGAGCAGCAGAGCACACGTTATGTTACAAAATTTGACGTTGCAGTTAATGTACTTTGCAGGGATGTAAACCGTTACCTTGTGTGACACTTGGTGCAACACAAACTAGTTTTATATTTTAACGTCTGTTTAAACGGACCTTGAAACTGTGAAAACACCAGTTTATGACCAATCCAGCTGTGATTAAACCTTCACAACCATCTGAATTAAATTAAATTAATTAGATGTACATGTTATTGAACATCAAAACAACACTGGAAACTTCTGTGTGTCTGTCCCCTGCCCATTAGGGCTGGGTATCGTTTACAGTTTTTCGATACTGGTACCAAAACAATACTTTTTTCGATACCTATGTAAATAAAAGCACATTTCGTAATGCAATAGCCTGCAAAAGTTTTTACTATTATGCAAGTATTTTTACATTAGTTATTCCAAATAGAAAGAGTCCAAATGTTATTCATTTAAGTGTGAAATGTTTATTGTTTCTTTTTCACTTGAACAACTATTTAACTACTATATGAACTATTAAATATTTAATTAGAACTATTTACAAAGTGCAAAACATGCAAAAGTACTTCTAAATAAACAAGGTATGTGCATTTATGCAGTTAAAGAAAGCCAAAACAAAGTACTTTTAAATTAAATAAACCCAATGTGAAAAATGCAATGTTAAATAACAACTATTAAACTACTAAATTAACTATTAAATACTTAATTATAACTATATACACAGTGCAAAAGTACTTCTAAATAAAAAAAGGATGTGCATTTATGCAGTTTTAAAAAAAAGGCAATACGAAGTACTTTTAAATTAAATAACACCAATGTGCAAAATGCAATGTTAAATGGAAAAAAAAATTACTATAAAATGGATATTGTAAAACTAAAACGGCAAAGTAAAAACAGGAAGAAGCTTTAGCAATTCTTTTTCAAGAAAATTAGCATGTCTGCCTTCTCAGGCAAGAGACACGCACGCTCCTGGCTGATGGTGTCTCCTGCTGTGGAAAAGATCCGTTCTGAGGGTGTAGAGGATGCCTGGACACACAGGTACTTGCGTGACAGTTCAGACAGCGCTGGCAGGCTATCCCTCTTCTCCCACCACCAAGTTACTGGGTCCACGGAGGTCAGGGTAGCTGGTAGGCTCCTGTAAAGGTCAACCTCCTTCTGGACCTTTTCATTGGAGCTGACGTCCTCTGTGGGTGTTAGTTCTAGTGCTCGGCCCTCTTCAGCAAAGAGCTCCTCCAGAGCAGATAGCTTGGGCCTCTTCTGTGGACTCTGAAAAAAGAGAGTGAAGGATGAAAGAAAATATTTGAATGACATCAACTATTACTGTTCCATGGTAAAACAAGGTTGTTATTATTATTATTATTATTATTATGTGGATCTTACACATGCTGCCGTTGCACCCTCATCGGACGATCTATCTTCATCCTCCCTCTCCTCCTGGCGGACCACTACACCTGGATGCAGCTTTCACATGAAAATAACAGTTGCACATAAATATAGTAATTCAAATACAGCACAGAAGTCTACTGTAAATGATCATTAAACACCTGTTTTGCAGTCCTGTTCATTGCAGCCTCTTTTAATCTGGTCCAAACGTCGTTGACTTTTGTTTTAAATCTTGGATCGATTGCTGTGGCCTCCTCCAAGAAGAGTCTTATGTTCTCATCCTGTAACGAAAAAATGACATTGTGTACAATGTGCATTTGATTAGTCTAATAGTAATAAAGACATGAGAGGGACTACTATAAATAAATAGCATGCAGTATATATTGTTACGTACTTGATAACACTTTGATATGTCCCCCCAGATCTTCTCCTTTATGGTGCTGATGAACATGGTGTCCTCGTCCGTTACCTCAAAATGATCCTTCAGCTTTCCCAGGATTGGTAGAATCTGGCCCAAGGTTGGGTTCCTTTCAGAGGAAACACAGAGGGTTGAAGTGTAGAGGATCTTCATCACTTTGATGGAGTCCTCTGCCTTCCTGATGTCCTCATCTGAGATTCTCTCCACTCTGAAAAACAAATCACAAATACATACTTGTTCAATCTTCAGTCAATTACTTAATAATAATAATAATTAATAATCAGCAATAATTAATTATCACACGAATAAATACTGTGCCTCTCCAATCCTACCTGTCCCTTTCCATGGATTTCCTCAGCCGGGAGTCCATTGAGATTGCCTGGATGGCTGGATATTGTTCCAGGAACCTCTCCATCATCAGATACAGGGTATTCCACCTGGTTCTGACGTCCAGGATGACCACATGCCCTGGGAGATCTTAAACACACACGTTCTTTTGTTTGATCCAAGGAAAAAATCATGCACACATAATTTCTTATACTCAGTTGACTTTGACACTTACTGAGGAGGCGTTGCTTCTCCTTCAGCACAGGCTTGGCTAAGCTGGCCTTCTTCAGCCACACCACCACGGCCCGGATTCTGGCTGCCCACTTGGAGATTGAGGACACTGTATAAAGCTTTTGAGCAGCAATATTTAGTGTGTGTGCCAAACACCCAATTTTCTTGATGTTCATTTTCCGAACAGCCACATCCATATTTGCTGCATTGTCAACCGTGATGGCTACCACTTTGTCGGGCTTTGTATTGAGCACCTTCTCTTTAATTTGACCTTCCTTGACAAAGTGTACTGACACTGTGAGGTAGTGGTCCTGCGCCACACTGGTCCAGCCATCGCAGGTCACAGCCACATCCCTCACATCTTCCAACTCTGCCTTCACATTTTCCCTTTCTACTGTGTACCATGCTGGTATAAGGGTATTAGACAGCATGTCTCTGCTGGGGGGTTGATATTTGGGGTTTAGGGTGCCAATCATCTCTCTGAAATATGAGAAAAACAAAACAAGACTACAACATTAATAATAATAGTAATGAATTTGATTTATATGTCCATTTTCTAAAACCCATTAGTATAACATTGATATGCAACAAGTTAAAGCTATCGGTTTCAGCTAAAGCTTACCTAAACCATGGAGCCTCCACAGTAGAAAAGGGCTGCAACCCTTTAACAATGAAATTTGTTACAGCCCTGTGGCACTGGTCTCTCTTCTCCTTTGTCATTTTTGACTTCTCAGCCAATGTGAACGGCGTGACATCTGCTGGTAGGACCACAACACGAGGACGTTTGGCAGCTGGGCAACCTAAAACATGAAATTGAAATCATAACATCAATGTAAAAAAAGCACAACTAAGTTTGTAACGTTATATTTGTATTACTTAGAAGTTAGCTAGTGGTTTTACTATGCTTAACGGGAAAATATATTATGCTGTTAACGTTAAATCTTGCTAACTTGAGCGAACTAGCACGCTAACGTTAACGTCATCGATAACGTGGTTCACTCTTGTGCTTAACGTTAATGACGATATGCATGCTAAGATGTTAGCTAGCCATCAGGAGCGAACTAACGTTAGCAAGCTAGCTATAGATAGCTAATTAATTATTAACGTTAACGTTACCTGAAGAAGTTCCTTCTCCGGCATCATCTTCATCAGTCACCGACGACACTGTCAGGGTCGGAGATGTGGGTGGCATAGGCTGGGTGGCTACGGGCGTTGTGGAAGCGGACTGTGCCCCACCACTTGTCACAGTTTTTTTTTTCATGCAATCGAACACGGTGCAGCTCTGTTGTCTCAAGTTAATGCCGTGCACGATTAAATGCTTCATTAAATTAGAAGTGTTGGCCGTCTTGGCAGCTACCTTTTTATCGCAAATATTGCACTTTGCGCCGTCTTCCGTTTTTGTGAAATGTAGCCAGACCTTGGACCGTTGTTGTGACATTTTTTCCCTTCGTTAAATTTACTTCTGATGCTGTCCCGATGTGTACATTAGCTGAAGTGACGCATTTGTTTTTCCACTCTCAGCCAGTCGCTACCTAGCGATCCAATCAGCGGCCACGTTAGATTTTAGAACAGATATGGTGATTGGATGAGAGACGAAGTGAGATTAACTATTAACCGGCGGGCCGTGGCCACGCAACAGGTTAAAAAATAATCAAAATAAAAAAGTACCGAAAGTTGGCACCGAATGTTTTGACATCTTTCGGTGCTCGGTAGTACCGAAGTGATTCGGTCGGTGCCCAAAAAGTACCGACCTTCGATACCCAGCCCTACTGCCCATCCCACCCTTAAAAGCTTTAGAATGACCTATTTCACACCTTGTTTTACCAGCCAAAATGCAACTGCTTGATTAATGGATATTTTATTCACTTAATTATTATTACCTAGCAATACATCCAAGATGGAATGCTAACCTACCAAGACATGGCCGTCCACCTAAACTGACAGACCGAGCGAGGAGAGCACTGGTGAGAGAAGGCAAGGCAAGGCAACTTTATTTGTATAGCACATTTCATACACAAGGCAGACTCAAAGTGCTTCACATCATAAAACAATGTGAGAAGAAAAAAAATAGAAGAATTAAAAGAAAATAATAAAAATTTAAAAATGCATTACAGAAAGAAAAGAGAATAAAAACATATTTGCAATAATTAAACACAGTGCAGACATTAAAAGATTTAGCAGAAAGCTATGGTGAACATAACAGTTTTCAGTCTAGTTTTAAAAGTGGTCAGAGTTGGGGCAAGTCTTACATCTTCAGGAAGTTTATTCCAGCCATTTGTTGCATAGTGACTAAATGATGCTCTCCCGTGATTGTTGTTTACTCTGGGAATCACTAACAGATTGGTCTCAGAAGATCTTAGTGGTCTAGAAGGCTTATGTAGTGGGAGCATATCAGTGATATACTTCGGTCCTAGACCATGTAGTGATTTATATGTGAGCAGGAGGATTTTGAAATCAATCCTCTGACATACAGGGAGCAAATGTAAGGATTTAAGAATTGGTGTAATGTGCTCACTTTTTTTGGTCTTTGTAAGAACTCTAGCAGCAGCGTTCTGAACAAGCTGTAGCTGCCTGACAGTTTTTTTTCGGAATACCTGCAAGGAGACCATTACAGTAGTCTAGCCTACTAGTAATAAAGGCATGTACAAGTTTTTCTAAGTCTTGAGCTGACATGAGCCCTCTAAGTCTTGCTACATTTTTTAGGTGATAGTAGGCTGATTTTGTTACTGAATTAACGTGACTGTCGAAATGTAAATCAGAATCCATAATAACCCCAAGATTTCTGGCTTTGTTTGAGGTTTTCAGGGACAGAGAGTGAAGGTGTTGAATTACTTTAAACCTTTCTTTTTTAGCACCAAAAACAATTATCTCAGTTTTGTCCTCATTTAGTTGTAGGAAGTTTTGGCACATCCAGTCTTTGACTTGCTCAATGCACTGGCACAGAAGATCTATGGCGCGATAGTCGTTTGGTGATAGTGCTACATAGATTTGGGTGTCATCGGCATAGCAATGGTGGTCAATGTTATTATTTTGCATGATTTGTCCTAGTGGGAGCATGTAGATGTTGAATAAAGTTGGCCCCAAGATTGAACCTTGGGGGACTCCAAACGTTACATTGGTAGGTTCTGATACAAAGTTGCCAATGGAAACAAAATAGTTCCTATCTTGTAGATATGACTTGAACCAGTTTAAGACTGTGCCTGAGAGCCCCACCCAGTTTTCCAACCTGTCCAAGAGTATTGAGTGGTTGACAGTGTCAAATGCAGCACTGAGGTCTAATAGCATTAATATTGAAGTTTTGCCAGAGTCTGTGTTAAGACGGATGTCATTTACAACTTTAATAAGGGCCGTCTCGGTGCTATGAAAAGGTCGAAATCCTGACTGGAAGTTGTTGTGGCAGCCAGTTGAAGCCAGGAAGTGATTTAGTTGTTGGAGGACAACTTTCTCAATTATTTTACTTATGAAGGGTAGATTTGAAATTGGTCTGTAGTTGTTGATAATAGAGGCATCTAGGCTCCGCTTTTTTAGAAGAGGTTTAATGACTGCAGTTTTGAAGGCCTTTGGGAAATTGCCTGATTGAATGGAGTTATTAACTATTTGCAATACGTCTATTGATAGGCAGTCAAAAACATTCTTAAAAAAGTTGTTAGGTAAAGCATCAAGGCAGCAGGTGGATGATTTTAGATTTGTCACCGTTTCCACTAGAGTTTTAGAGTCTATGGCATTAAAGCTTGCCATCATTGCTGTGTTACTTTTGCCTGAACAGGGTGGTGATCCAACTTTTTTGTTTGAGATATTGATGGCGCGTCTGATGCCTTCAATTTTATTAGTATAAAAGAATGCAAACTAATTGAATTTCTGCGTGGAGTGGAGTTTAGCTGGTATTTGTGTTGGGGGGTTGGTCAGTCTGTCAACAGTTGCAAATAGGGTTTTCGCCTTATTAGTGTTGTTGTTTATGATATTGGAGAAGTATTTGAATTTGAATTTATTTATTCAGGATAGCCCCTTGAGATGAATCATCTCATTTTCGAGGGGGTCCTTCCACAAAAAGATACAATAATACAATGTCAGGTAAAGAAATAAAAAGAAAAGCAAATACATTGAAACACGATACAGGACTTACGTACATACACACACACACACACACGCAAGACAAGGCTCTCCTAACCCCAGCTAATCCATAAACGGCCAGATATCGGAATAATAGTCAACTTGTGATATCTTAGCTTACAAATGGGAAAAATACAGAAAGAAATAAAATAATAATAATATTATAATAGTAAAAATTAGGTAAATAAATAATCGAATCAGCTAAGAGAATCACAGACACAAAGAAAGAAAAAATTTTGCAGTTTACACGAGAGAGAGGAAAGATAAGTAATAGGAAATAATAATTATAAATAAATAAATAGTAAACATCATCAGAAACAAGAACAGGGAGTTTGCAAATGAATTAGAAGTGATGCTTTGAAGCTAGATAGAGAAGTGGAAGCCCTAAGCTGGCATGGGAGACTGTTCCAGTCAGACGGAGCTTTAAACTGAAATGAACGACGACCAGATTCTTTAAATATTCTGGGAATACGGAAAAAGAGATGATCTGTATGTCTAAGACTGTATTGTGTACTATAAGGAATCATAAATTGTTTTAAATATAAAGGAAAATTAAGGTGAATGCATTTAAAAATAAATAATAACCAATGAAGAACTCTTCTGGCTTTTGGGGTTAACCAGTTCAAAGATTCATAAAGAGTGCAATGATGAGTTCTGTAGGGACATCTCAGGACGAATCTACAGAGGCTGTTATACAGCACAGTGAGAGGACGGAGATTGGATTCTGTAGTGTTCTGATAAATGATGTCTGCATAATCAAGAATAGGAAATAATAATTGTGATACGATTCTTTTACGAACCTGTACTGTAAAACAATCAATGGACCGATACAGTAATTTCAGACGACAGTAAATTTTCTTCGTAATTAAATCAATGTGTGGTTTAAAGGATAACTGAGAATCAAGCAGGAGGCCTAAGTATTTAAATTGATCTACCTTTTCTAGTGGGGCTCCGTCAAGAAAAAATAAGGACCAGTCTTTGGATAATAAATCAGATCTGGTACTGAAAAGCATACTATGTGATTTTTTTCTTGTTCAGAAGAAGTTTGTTGGATGAGAACCATTTCTGAACTAAATTAAAATTATATTGCAAGGAGTCCTGAATTTGTGACGCATCACGATTGGAGGAGTAAATTACAGTATCGTCGGCATAAAGGTGAATTTGACAGTCAGAACAGATTTGTGGGAGATCATTAACAAAAATAGAAAATAAAAGAGAGCCCAAAGATGAACCTTGGGGCACACCTTTTGATATAAACTTATAGTCTGACTGGGTGTTCTGAAAAGACACACACTGGCTTCTATTGTGAAGAAAGGAATTAAAAAATAAGACTGATTCTGTTGAAAGACCAATAGCATACAACTTATCTAAAAGGAGATAGTGATCAACCATATCGAACGCTTTTGATAAATCAATGAATATAGCACCAGTGGGCATATTATTGTCAAAAGAGGATAATATGTCATTGGAGAATTTTGTGAGAGCAGTGGTCGTCGAGAAGTTGGGTCGAAAGCCAGATTGGTGTGGGGATAGGATGTTATAACCATTGAGATAATTGGATAATTGATTAAAAATAAGTTTTTCAAATACTTTGGCGATACTGTTGATAATTAAGATGGGTCTATAGTTATTAATATCCTGATGGTCGCCACCTTTATGTAACGGGGTTACTCTGGCACATTTCCAAGATGAGGGAGTTTCACAGGTGGTCAAAGATAAATTAAACAAATCTGCCAGAGGAAATGATAAAACATAAGAGGCCAATTTAAAGAATTTGAACTCCAGCCCATCAGGACCACAACTGCTCCCAGAAGTTAGGCCATCGATGACCTGTTGAACCTCGGTTGAGGTGATTGTTCTAAAGGCGAAGGAACTCCCGGACCTTTCATTAATCAAGGTGAGGTCAGAGCAGTGATTTCCAGATAAAGAATTGCCAATTAGAGAAAAATGCTGACTAAAGGCTTCTGCAATTAATAATGAGTCACTAATAATTTCATTATTCAATTTAATATGAGTAGAGGCATTTTTTGAGGATTTATTAGTAACATTATTAATTGTCTTCCAAAATTGTTTGGGGTTCTTAAAATTGGTTGTTAAGGAATCTTTGTAGTAATTGGCTTTAGCATTTCTTGTTTTAGTAGTACATTTATTTCTTAAGTCTTTGTAAGCAATCCAGTCAGAAACATTCTTAGTTGCCCGATATTTTTTCCAGGCCTTGTCTCTTTGTTTGAATAGATTAATAAGTTCTCCTTTAATCCACGGTAGGTGTCTACCCTTAACTCTAATTGTTGACCAGGGTGCGTGTTTGTTAATAACCTTGAGAAACTCAGTATAGAAAAAATGCCACGCATCATCAACATTTGGTATTAGCTGAAACCGCTCCCAGTTTATGTTTAGAATGTCTTGAATAAAGTGATCATGATTAATATTATTAGCTTTCCTTACTTTAATAAATTTAGGGGGAAGATGGGGCATTTTAATCTTCCAAACACAAAAGACAGCAGAGTGGTCACTAAAGGAATCTGATAGTACACCAGATTGAATAATTCTGTCAGGATGGGTGACTAGTATCAAATCAAGCAGGGAGGCTGAGCTAGAGCAAACCCTCGTGGGTTCAGTTATGAGTTGTGTAAGATTTATACTGTTGAAAAGATTGCGATCATTAAGAGAAGACCGGTCAAGCCAGTTAGAGTTGAAATCCCCTAAAATGATTTTCTCACTTGAGTGGTCTAGGGAGTTAATGGTAGACAAGATACAGTTTATGGATTCCGTAGGAGATTTAGGGGGTCTATAGAAATTTCCTATAATTAATCTTTTGTTCTCATGAAAAATTATCCTTACAAAGAGACATTCAAAGTACATAGGATTCTCTGTAGGTGTGACTAGCTCTGAAGTCAGACTTGAGGAAATGTAGGTCAGAAGTCCTCCTCCTCTGGAACCCCTGTCACTTCTGTATAAGACATAATTGTCAAGTTTAATATCATTTTCAGGAATATTACTGTTCAACCAGGTTTCTGAGAGAGTGATTACATGGGGTTTGTTGTAGGTAAGCCAAACTCTAAGGAGATCCATTTTGGATAACAGACTTCTTATATTCAGGTGAACAACTTGCAGACCTTTAGTTAAGTTCATTATTCATAATAGACAAATAAATAGACTAAATAAACAGAAATATACATAAGTGCCAAGACTTGTAAGTAGCATCACAGATCATACAATGACAATAACAGGGGCCGGTGGAGAAGGCCAGCAGTTGGAGAGTAACACCCAGACACACACAAACACAGGGCCACACACACATGCCACATAGGTATACGACCTCACGCACAAACGTACACACAAGAACTGAGCAGAGTCATAATATCAAAAACAGTTCGATTCAGTCTGCAGGTTTGGTGATGGGACTAACTGATTGTAGCTATTATTAGTAAGATATTTCAGAGAAAAGAAAGATAGGTGCCACAAAATCATTTATTTCCTATCATAATGAACTGACCATGAAGAAAAATAGAAAAATATAGAAAAGGTAGGATGGAGAGAAGAGAAGAAAAGAGTGAAAGAAACTGTTGATTAAGTCCCGGAGGAACAGAAAGTGTCCCTCAATGAGAGTAGTGTCTTTGCGACAGATCGCGGCTGTATGCGGATGCCGCTTTACGACAGTACCACAGCAAGCAACGGCAAACAATGCGGCTGCCTGCTGTTCCACAGTGTCATGGGGAAGTGAATATGTCCGCAAAAAACAAGTCCAAACTAATCAAAAATAATATTTAACTGCATGTGGTGAGGGGAAGTTGGTGAAAATGTAAATCAAAAGAGAAAACAAACAAACAAAAGAAGAAAAAAACAGCACCAACGATACCTGCACCTGTCAGTTAGTGCTCGCGCTAGGGAAGAGGCATCAGGCTGGGGAAGAAGTTGCGGAGCTCATGGTACAGACTTTGCTGAGGAAAGCCTCGACCTCCGTGGGAGTTCGATACCGGGTGGACGTTCCCTCATGGGTGACTCTCAGCAAGGCAGGATATTGTAAAGAGTATTTTATATCCAACTCGCGGAGCTTTTCCTTGACGGGGACAAACTGCCGGCGCTTCTCCAGTACTCCAGCACTGAAGTCCGGGTAGATGTACACCCTCCAGCCTTGTAATAGGAGATCCCCTTTCTCTCGAGCAAGACGGAGAATCATCAGTTTATCCTGAAAGTTTTGAAACTTTGCCAATATTGGCCGTGATCCAGAAGCATGGGCGCCCTCCCTGTGTATGGTGCCAGTGCGATGAGGCCGTTCAATGACGGGTGGCGATGGGAAATTCATCTTACCCAGGAGTTGAGGGATGAGTTGCTGGATGAAGCCAAGCATGTCACGGCCCTCGACCCGCTCAGGAACATTTAGGAACCGCAGATTTGAGGAACGGCTGCGGTTCTCAAGATCCTCGACTTTGTCTGTCAGGTAATTGTTCTGTTTCTCCAGGTTTTTGACTCGCTTTTCCAAATCGCTTATCATATCCTCGTTTCCACTGACTCTTTGTTCAATCAGAGACATATGATCACCGAGGGTGGTCAGCGATGATTGTAGTGAATTAACACTCGTTTGTAGCCGATCCATTTTCAGATCAATATGAGAGCACAGTTCTGATTTCATGTGCTGCATGGCATCAAAGAGAGCTTGATTGGCAGCCATTGTGAAAGGAAGACGTGAACCCGTCGTCCTTAAAAGTCCCTTAGTTGGCGAGGGATAAGTCCAAAAAGAGGCTGATTTAGGTGTTTAACGAGTGCGAGTAAAGTGAGTCAAAATAAAAGTTCCATAGGTCAGGAGAATTAGCTCATAATGCAGACTGAAAACTCAGGAGACGCTCACGGAGTTTCACGTGCGGCCATCGTTCACCTTCACCTTGTTTTGCTATATGAGCAGCGGTGAAAATGAAAAATGAAACAGACTTTCACCCAACGGCAAGTATGTTTCTCTCGCGCTTTTTAAGACTAAATTGTAGGCCCGGAGGCTCTCTTTATAGATGTCGTGGTGAATATGAAGTTTAGTACTCCGCCAGATTCGTTCAGCCTTCCTGCACTCTCTTCTCTGGGCTGTCACAACAGCAGCTTTTCTCCAGGGTGCCTTTTGCTTACCAGAAATTGTTTTAACCGTAGCAGGTGCAATGACATCTATGACATTCAGAATTTTGGAATTAAAGATGTTTACAAGATCATCAGCATGACATGGGTTTAGAGGTGGTAACGAGGAGATGGCATTTTTAATGAGTACATTGGCATGTTCATTGATGTACCGCTTTTTGACCTTATTTGATTCTGTTTGTGTGTCAGGAATGAAAGAAATATTAAAGAAAACACAGAAGTGATCAGACAATGAAGGATCAGTCACAAAAACATCAGAAACATGGAGACCTTTTGTGATAATCAGGTCCAGGGTGTGTCCCTTACAATGAGTAGCCTCTTTCACATGTTGAGAAAGGTCAAATGTGTCTAGAATATTAAAAAGTTCTTTTGCACCCTTGTCATTCAAATCATCAATATGAAAATTAAAGTCATCAGTTATAACTAGGCAGTCAAAATCAGTGGAGATGCTAGACAATAATTCAGTAAAATCATCGAAAAAATTCGACGAATATTTAGGTGGCCTGTAAATAATTAACAGGAGAACTCTGGGAGAGCATTTCAACACAGCACAAAGATATTAGAATGATGGACAAACACCAAGTGACATCTGTTTCCCCTGAAATGTATTTTTAAATATAGCAGCAACCCCTCCTTTCTCCCAGATCTACAAACGTCAATAAAATTATAGTTGGGGGGTGCTGTCTCGATCAGAATGCTTGCACTGTTATTTTGTTCTAGCCATGTTTCAGTTAAAAACATAAAATCATGTTTAGAAGTGGTAATAAAATCATTGACAAAAAATGATTTGTTATTAAGAGACCTAACATTTAGCAGACCCATCCTGATGGTGTTATTGACAGGCTTTGAGGTTGACTTTGATTTTGAGAGAACAGGAATGAGATTGTTTAGGTTAGCAGTGTGTTCAAGTTTCCCAATGTTTACTCTCTTAGTAGTCACAACAGGAATGCAGAAGGTGCCATGTTTTGATGTAGGCGACCTTGGGTCCAGCTGATAATGCGGTCTACTGCTGAACCCTTTTCTGTCTCAGTAATATTCAGGGCTGCTGTCAGGGTGGGGAGGGGGTGGCCAAAAGGGAAGAGGTGGCCATAAGGGAAGAGTCTTGGAGGAGGGGGTCTTGGATTTTAGTGACTTAGTTGCAGCTTTGGAAGAGGGGGTCTTGGGTTTTACTGACTTAGTTGCAGCTTTGGAAGAGGGGGTCTTGGATTTTGGTGACTTCGTTGCAGCCTTGGAAGAGGGGGTCTTGAGTTTTGGTGACTTAGTTGCAGCCTTGGGAGAGGGGGTCTGAGAAGGGCGGGGGGTAGGTGGGTGTAGCTCTTGGAACTCCAAGGGGGAGGAGGGGAGAGAAAGGTTTATTGGAGGGAGGGAGAATGATGAAGACCTGGATGGAGATTTGGGGGTGGGGGGTGGGGAGGGATCCACATTCAGTCCTCCTTCAACGTTTCTGATAATCTGTGTTTCGTCTTCCCTCTTTGTTGGTTCCTCTCGTCTCTTGTCCTTGGCGACAGATGGATGACGCAGGCAGTAAGACATGTTGGTGATGAATAGCTTTGCCCCTAGCTTATTTAGGCAAAGTCCGTTTGTCTGAAAAAGATGCCTGCGGTCCCAGAAAAAGCGGAAATTGTCAATAAAATGCATTGGGCGAGCAAGAGATGCAGTTGAGAGCCATTTGTTGAGCCAGAACAGTCTACTGAATGTCTCCGCTCCTCTCCCGGTCGGGGGCAGAGGGCCACTGATGAAAACCTCAGCATTCACAGAGCTGACTGTTTCAAAGAGTTTGTTGAAGTCCTCTCTCAACTCTGTTGATTGTTGTTTTTCAATGTCATTAAATCCAATGTGCAGAATGATATTTTTCACAGTTGGGTGTGCAGCCACAATTTCCTGGATTCTTTTTTCCAAATCAGACACCGTATCCTTCGGAAAGCAGAGTACTTTGATGTTATTACTGCTTTTCATATCTTTTACAGAAAAGTCACCCACAATCAGATTTTCAGGCCCTGTCGTTAGCTTTCTCTGTGGCTTTAAGTTAGCAGGTCTTACCCCGCTGCGTGGTGGTGGGGGGTTATCCAGGCAGTCAGAGGGGGATCCATGGTCCTGCAGCAGTGGAGCAAACCTGTTCTTTAGTTGAACAGTTGTTTGCTGGGGAGGTTTCTTGGTAGCTCTCCTCTCCCCAGCTGTCCGCTGCTGTGTCCTACGAGGCAGTGGGGTTGAGGAGACGCTGTGCCTGGATGGAGATGGTAACGCAGGCCAGCCGGTCAGATCACAGATATCGGGGCGCTGGGTCCTGCCAGATATCCGTACTCCCATGTCACGGGGAAATGGTCTTCTCTTTGGCTTCGCACCAAGTGTGTTCCAGGGAGGATTATCGCTGGTAGATTTATTACCGTGTACAGGATCCTCCTGTTTCTTCATAGCTTCATTATTGCTACTTAGCTGGGTTCTAGCATGCTCCTGTCCACTGTTTTGAGTCAGTGCTAGAGTGGTGTTGTTCCCACAAAGTCCATTCACTTCTACATTTACTTCTAACCGATTCATTTTTGTTTCCAGCAGTAAAATCTTCTGTAGGAGTTTATGGTAATCTTCCGTAGAGAAGGGAGGCATGTTCTGCTAATTACCTTTAGCAGGCTCAGGCTTATCTTGTTTGGTAGGCCTCCTCGCGTAGCGTTGAGGAAGTCGCAAAAATATTGAAAAATGCCCGTTTTATCTAAAAGAAAATATAATCCCACTGGTTTTGTAAATATCCAGGAGCTGCTGCTCTTTGTTTCTTATTGAGGAGAAGCAGATAGCAAAAATAAATTGCAGAAAATCGCAGGCAGGGGTGAGAGCAAAGAGGAAAAGCAAAGAGGAAAGAAGCTGCCCAGAGGCCCATGGTCACTCTGGAGGAGTTGCAGAAATCCACAGCTCAGGTGGGAGAATCTGTCCACAGGACAACTATAAGTCGTGTACTCCACAAATCTGGCCTTTATGGAAGAGTAGCAAGAAGAAAGCAATTGTTGAAAATCAGACATAAGAAGTCCCGTTTGCAATTTGCCACAAGCTATGTTGGGGACACAGCAAACATGTGGAAGAAGGTGCTCTGGTCAGATGAGACCAAAGTTGAACTTTTTGGCCTGAATGCAAAGCGCTATGTGTGGCGGAAAAGTAACACTGCTCATCACCCTGAACACACCATCCCCACTGTAAAACATGGTGGTGGCAGCCTCATGCTGTGGGGATGCTTTTCTTCAGCAGGGCCAGGGAAACTGGTCAGAGTTGATGGGAGGATGGATGGAGCTAAATACAGGGCAATCCTGGAAGAAAACCTGTTGGAGGCTGCAAAAGACTTGAGACTGGGAAGGAGATTCACCTTCCAGCAAGACAATGACCCTAAACATACAGCCAGAGCTACAATGGAATGGTTTAAAACAAAGAAAAATCATGTGTTAGAATGGCCCAGTCAAAGTCCAGACCTAAATCCCATTGAGCATCTGTGGCAAGACTTGAAAGTTTCTGTTCACAGACTCTCTCCATCCAATCTGGCTGAGCTTGAGCTATTTTGCAAAGAAGAATGGGCAAAAAATTCAGTCTCTAGATGTTCAAAGCTGGTAGAGACATACCCCAAAAGACTTGCAGCTGTAACTGCAGCGAAAGGTGGCTCTACAAAGTATTGACCCAGGGGGGCTGAATACAAATGCACACCACACTTTTCAGATTTTTATTTGCCTAAATTTTTGTAAACCATGTATCATTTTCGTTCCACTTCACAATTATGTGTTACTTTGTGTTGGTCTATCACATAAAATCTCAATAAAATACATTGAAGTTTGTGGTTGTAGAGTGAGAAAATGTGAAAAAGTTATGAATACTTTTTCAAGGCACTGTACATACTAGACACTAGATCACTTCAGTGATACTTCTTTTTCTAATCCCAGAAATGCTCATCATGGCAAGGTGATGATTGCGGGAAAAGTAAGTAAATGCAGACCATACTACAGGTCACTCTAAGACAATAAAAGATGTGAATGTTTTCAAGGTATTTAAATAAATCATACTATTAACCCCATTAGAAAATCCTGATCAGGACTTCCGGTGGCCCCATGCGGTAAGCAGCAGCCTCGAAGTTGAGCTCCGTCCAGCCAAATATTAAATAACCTAACTACTCAACTCAAAACTTGGCACTATATCATGAAAGGACAATGTCATCATCTTCCAGAACCAGACTTATGACGAAATAAGATGCTTTGAAAGAGAAGAACGATAATTTGAAGCCAAATCAACATGAAGCTAATGATAGCGCTAGCCCAGAAGCAAAAATACTAGCCGAGCTAGAAAAGCTAAGGTCGGAAAACCGGGAAGGACATAATCAGACCAGAATATCCCCTGAGAAGCTGGAAACTTCAATGGAAGGCCTGAAAGGGGAAATGACAAAGCTAAAAAAAAGAACCATGGAGGCGGAAGATCGTATAAGTGCTACTGAGGACAATGCGAGAGGGTAGGAGAGAGCTATACGTTAACTGCTATGCCAAGAGATGGATTTAACCACTAAATGGATGAATTGCTAAAAGGATTTGCAAAACAACAAGGCGCAACAATCTCAGAATCTACTGGGTGCCTGAGGGTAGTGAGGGGAAAGATGTTAAAATGTTTGTCAAGGAAATGATTAATTTGGTTCTTAAACCACAGCCTGACGTAAATATGCAGATAGAAAGAGCACACCACTCTCTGTCTGCAAATCCGAAAGATCCCAATGCTACTCTTGAGATATTTAGTCGTCAGATTCGTAGATTATTCAGTCAAAGACGAGATGTATTAGTATATTATGCGCACAATGAGCAGCAACTGTTCCACGAACTGGACGACAGCAGCTAAGACACTTCTTGTGAATCCCACGGAGGAACTGTCACCGTCCTCTGCCCAGGCTACACTTTTATCTTTTATGTTTCTGTAGGCCTAGAGAAAACCATTTGGGTACGTGGAAGTTTAGTGTTCCTATTGTTACATGTTTTGTGATGTGTTTTATTTGTTATTGTCACCTTGAAATTACTATTAGTCTGGTTACTGGTATAGATATGTTAATATGTATGTTTAATGATCAAGAATGAGTGATATAAGAAGGCAAAAGGATAGGTATGAATAGTCTGAACTGCATTAGCTATAATGTAAAGGGATTAGGCAATCCAATCAAAAGAAAAAAAATATTGAGCCAACTCAAAACACTGTTCAATAGCAATGATCCAAGAAACCCATCTGTCAGAAAAAGAACATTGAAAGCTTAAAAGAGAATGGGTGGATCAGGTATTCAGCTCTTTTTTTGACAAAGGGAGAAAACAAGGAGTGGCAATCCTCTTTAATAAATCAGTATACTTCAACCACACAGAAACAGTTAGAGATAAAGATGGTAGATATGTCATTGTAAAGGGAGATATTAGTGGCACAAGAGTAACACTGCTCAATCTTTATGCCCCAAACGAGGACAGCTCTGTCGTTTTTAAAGACATAGCAACTTCATTAGCAGACACAGCAGAAGGGGTGGTGTTAATAGGAGGGGATTTCAATTGTGTCCTGAGACAACATATGGATAGGCTACCGGCAGATAATGATGGGCGAATTTGGTTTAGTGGATGTATGGCAGTGCTTACATCCTAAGGAGAAGGACTTTACTTTTATGGTACATGGCAGTTACTCCAGGATAGACATGCTGCTAATATCGGGACCATTTCCCGTATTTATCAAGCTTCTTACAATTACTCATAAGAACCCTGCTAAGAGTTGACTTATGAGTAAAGAAATTCTTCGCTGAAAGCTGCACTTAAAAGTTAGTTATCAAGCATCTTACTCACACTTTCAACGAAGTGTAGGACTGAATCCTAAGCGTCACTCTCAGAGCTGAATTACGACAGTACTATGTGCCGTAAACGGAATTTTAGGTGAAGTCACTTCCGTGTCCATAGAAATGACCAATCACAGAAGGGAATCCCTTGTCTAAGAATAAAGAAATATCTTAGAAATATTTAAATGGACAATGGGAGTGTATATTTTGACAATAATCTACAAAATAATACAAAACATATTGGCAATGAATCAAAAATAAATGTTTCCTTGTCTTTCCGCAGGGTGCTCGAGGGCTCATGGGAGTTTGCCCAACCAGTCCACATGTGTTTTGTGGACCTGTGGCATACTGTGGGAGGTACTTCGGGAGAACGGGGTCGGGGACCCTCTGCTAAGGGCTGTTCGGTCCCTGTACGACCGGAGCAGGAGCTTGGTTCGCATTGCCAGCAGTAGGTCAGACCTGTTCCAGGTGCATGTCGGACTCCGGCAGGGCTGCCCTTTGTCACCGGTTCTGTTCATTATTTTTATGGACAGGATTTCTAGGCGCGGGCCGTGGGCCGGAGCGGTCTGGTTTCGGGAGCCACTAGATTTCATCCCTGCTCTTTGCAGATGATGTGGTCTTGCTGGCACCTTCGAGCCAGGACCTCCAGCATGTCCTGGGCGGTTTGCAGCCGAGTGTGAAGCAGCTGAGATGAGGATCAGAACTTCCAAATCTGAGGCCATGGTTCTCGACCCGAAAAAGGTGGCTTGCTCCGTCCAGGTCAGGGGAGAGTTCCTCCCTCAAGTGGAGAAGTTTAGGTATCTTGGGGTCTTGTTCATGAGTGAGGGAAGGATGTGACAAGGCCTGACTCAGGATCTAAACCCAGAAGCACGACTCGGTACAAAGTAGTCAAAGTAAAAAATAGAAATTTATTAAATAAAGACAATATAATAATACACTGGCTGGGAAGTGAACAAAAGAACTCAGGCGCAACGGCCAAACGTCTATACAAAAAAAATGAACAGAAAAACTCGGGCACTGAGGCAGGCTAGTCTAAGGAAAGGAACTGAAAATCACTGAGCTAGAAAACTGACAGAAAAACAGAGAAAACAAACTGGAACTAAGGCTAGAAAGTAACAACTTAGGAGAAGCAAAGTAGCAAAACAAACCCTCAGCTCAGGAACCAACAGGACAAGGACAAGAATGCGAGTAAGCACGGGTGAACACATGACAAACTGGCAAAGGACAAGGGGAAGACGCTGACAATATATACACAGGGTAATGGGAAACAGGTGGAAACAATCAGGGCGGGGTTAGACAATCACAGACGCAGGAACATGAGGGCAGGAAGCAAAAACACCTGAAATGGGAGGGAGAAAACGTTACTTCAAAATAAAACAGGAAATGACAGGACAACATGAGACGGAACCAAAATGAATAACTTAACAGGAAAACAGACAGGACATTACAGGATGGAACGTGAGATTGACAGGTGGATCCGTGCAGCGGCCGCAGCAATCAATCTACGTTCCTACCCTCACCTATGGTCATGAACTTTGGGTCGTGACCGAAAGAATAGGATCCCGGATACAAGCGGCCGAAATGAGCTTCCACCGCAGGGTGGCGGGGCGCTCCCTTAGAGATAGGGTGAGGAGCTCCGTCACGCGGGAGGAGCTCAGAGTAGAGCCGCTGCTCCTCTACATCGAGAGGAGCCAGTTGAGGTGGCTCGGGCATCTGCACAGGATGCCCCCTGGACGCCTCCCTCGGGAGGTGTTCCAGGCATGCCCCACCGGGAGGAGACCCCGAGGAAGACCCAGGACATGCTGGAGTGACTATGTCACCTGGCTGGCCTGGGAACGTCTCCCGGAGGAGCTAGGGGAAGTGTCCGGGGAGAGAGAAGTCTGGGCGTCCCTGCTCAGGCAGCTGCCTCCGCGACCCGGCCCGGATAAGCAGAAGACAATGGATGGATGGATGAATGTCTTTCCAATTCATGAGGCTAATTAGGCAACTAACTTGAAACTGGTGTGGGTGGCTCTATATATACTAGCCTACTGCAGCCACATGCAGAAATCAACATGGAATCTAAAAGGAAACCCAATTGGCGAGAGGAGGACTGTATCCATGATTTATTAGGGCCCGAGCGCCGACGTCGGGCTGCAAAGCCCTATTGTTATTGTTATTATATTAACCAAATTTGGAGTGTCCATAGGGCCTGGTGCAAAATTTGAGAATTTGGCGTTTTTGCGTTCGGCCATGAAAAAGTTGCTCGCTAGCGCCACCTAGCGTGGAGATTCGCCAGCCCCGCCGGTAACTCCGATTGACATGAAATTTTGCACACATGTGTAGACAAGTCTCCTCTACAAAAAAATCCTCTTTGAGTGCCAAAGTCCACCTGGCAAGATTTTCCGCCATCTTGGATTTGATGAAAAACAGGAAGTTGTTCATTCCTCGGACCTCGTTGATCCGATTTGGACAAAATTTGGTACGCATACTTGTTACACCTAGCTGGGGTGATGGTTCAAAAGTTTTGAAAATATGCTTGTAATCAGAAGATATCGGCCAATGAACATAAGAGGGTTGGGCCACCAAAACACAATTAGCATTACTCAATAACCTTTGGCCCAAAAATTACGAAACTCGAAACCTATGTTGCCATAGCTTAGGGATATGTCTGGTAGACTGTACTTGTGAATTTTCATATAAATCGAGTAATGTGGGGCGCTTCCACAAATTTCCAAAAATTGCCATCTTTGCCTGTTTTTGGCCCTTTTTGGCCATTCACAGGGGTTGTACTAAATCTAAAACAGACTATACCGTTGATCCGATTGATACCAAAATCAGATATGTGGTTGGAAATTCCTCTCATTTCAGCCTGGACACAAAGGAGACATGGCACACTTCACATGCACCTCACATAGCTGTCAGTTGAACTCTGCCATAAACATCAAAACTATTATAATTTCAGTGTTTCTTCTGTGGTCTGCTCCAAACTTCCCATACTTGATTAGAGTTCCTTCCTGAACATGTCTACACTGTGATATTGACTCACAGTCAGAGTGCCACCTACTGGCGACAGGAACTGTCATTGTTTTTGGGACTTTTTCCAAATAACAGCCACACCTGGTTATATTTTGACTAATTCCTCTCATTTCAGCCTGCAAGGAGGACAAAAGGGAGGAGGAGTGGTCACACTAGGGGAAGGAGGAGAGATGGCAGGAAATCATGTGTGTGAGCTCTGTGACTGAAATGTAGTTTCACTTTGGATTAGGGTTGTCACAAGAACCGATACTTCGGTACCAATTCGATGCCGACACTAAAAAAATAATTCGATACTTGCTTTTTTCTGGTATCGTCAGAACCGAATATACAACTTTTCACTCGGCGAGCCGTGTCGATTCTTGGCGGAACTGACGGGGGCAGTATACGCGTGTGAGCAGCACAGAGCAGTAAGCGGCGCTGAAGAAGAAAACTTGCCGTCTTCGAAAAAAATGGCTTCAGCGGTTGGGAGCGAAAGCACAACACGCCGGCTCGTCAACAAGACAGGTGCGAAGAGTCACGTGTGGAAATATTTTGCAATCGAGGCAGATGAATCTGGAGCAATTCTTGATTCAAAGCCGACATGCAAAAAGTGCCTTATAAGCACAGTATTGTTTGTTTTTATACTGGATGGCTATAGGTCTGTTGGCAGCTGGTACTACAATTTAAATTCTGTGCAAAAAGATAAAGCACAGTGGTGTTAAATACTTGACAGTTTGAAGCATCCATCCATCGTCTACCGCTTATCCTGTATTCAGGGTCACGGGGCAGTTTGAAGCAGTTTTCAATAAATTAGTGAATTTAAAAGTACATGGGTCCTGTTGTTGTTTTTTTTTAATTGTGGTATCGAATTAGTATCGAGGATTGTGGAAATTCACAGGTATTGGTATCGACTACTGAAATTCTGGTATCGTGACAACCCTACTTTGGATCACACCAGATCAACAGTCATGAAACTTCCCACACCTGCTAATGATTTTATTCATTGTCTCATCTGCTCCACTTTTAGCACACACCTCAGACAGCTGCCAGGGAGATCACACATGAAGTCAGGGTGTAAATGAGCTCTTTGTAATATTGAGCAGAATTAATATCATTAATATCATGCTGAACACACATACACAGGAAACATGTTACAGTGTGTTACTTTATTGAGAAGGAAAGATACAGGGAATGGATTTGATATGGCCTATCACACAGACAGGTGTGTGTGTGTGTGTGTGTGTGTGTGTCTGGTCAGTTAAGGCTGGCACATCCCTTTGTATGCCACTTTCAGGTTTCTGTAAGAAAAAACAGTACATGTTATTAGTATTGGGGTTTTGTCTAATTGGGTTTTGGCTTTGTGTGTGTGTGTGTGTATGTGTGCATGTGTGTGTGCATGTGTTTGTGTGACTGCAGCAATAATACAAACAGAAATAAATCATCATCAATAAGCAGAAATGTTCATCACTTTCATCTCTTGTGACTGGCAGCTCTTTAACAATCCAATCAATATCACCATGTTTCCTGAAAAACTTCAACAGTTAATTAACACTGATGTAGTAAATATAAAAACTCTTCAGGTCCAATTCTGTGGCTGGTTTTATCACAGTGGAAAAAGGAAGTCACAGCGTTGCCATAAAATCCTTTCTGACACTAGTGAGGCAAATCAGAGAGTTTATAGACAGAACAAGAAGGTGTGATGAGTGGATTTGCATAGATTCAATACGTTTCTTCCAAGAGGAAGAGACTACCTGAGAAAGACAAAGGTGTGACTGCTCTCGGGGCAGCTGGGTTTCTCTACACAATGTCACAACAGGGGCCATTCATCAGGCCTTGGTCAATCAATGTGAGATTAGGATGTTTTGGAGACAGGAAGGGGGAAAGACCAAAAGGTCTTCTCAATAGGATAACAAAAATGAACCACAATCAAATAGGAGCAGCAGGACAGTTGATGCGTACAAGAGAAAGGAATATTAGTATGAGATAAAAATAAGAACTAACGTAACGTTTTTTCTTCTACAATATCAATACTATATTTTATTAATAAAAATATAATTACATAATATTTCATTTAGCTGAAGCTTATATCTAAAAGCAACTTCCAATAACTGCATTAGACCAAAGGGGAACAAACCCAGAACAGCAAGAATCATGTAAGTACATAAGCTGCAAATAATAACGAGGCACCACCATGGAATCAGTGAAAGATACCCAAACCATGAAATCAATCTCAATATCAGGTTTATACTAACATGCCAATATTTAATAAATATTTGCATATGAGTAGTTGAAGGAGTGAGTCCAGGCTCTGGCCTTTACAATTAGCTGGTATCCAGATACACATGCACAATAAACACAAGACACTGTTGGTTAAAATATAATAGAATGTATTATGTGTTACAAATATTACACTATAGAACCTATGCCAGTGACGAGACTGTGGGTCGCAAGTCACACACTAGCTGGTCCTCTCGTGCGTCAACGGAGGAGGCAGCGAGTCAACCTGGTCCAGAAGAGAGGGGCTCGTAGATATTATCCTATTATATGTCTGTATGCGTGTGTGTGTGTGTGTGTGTACATGCCTTTTCGCATTGCAGAGAACACATTCGGTGCTGTAGGTCTTTCCATCACTGCCACACACTGGTATATACTCCTTGGTACAGACACCACTCGTATACTTCTCACAGCCAAGCTGGACACAATCACAGGTAATTACATGATTATTGACTCTTTAGGACCAGACCGGTGTTTCAACATGTCATTTTCCAGTGACAACATCGGCCACCTAGTTTACATACGGTAAATCTCTACTATGTTTACCAAAACTGCTTTATTTTACTACTGTGACATTTGTTTGTTAAATTTATTTTCAAGGACTTCCGGTTTGAGCATGTAGTGAGCAGACGTACGAGAAGTGGCTCCCGAATAACTTTTTATTTTCTACCTCATTTTTTCGGCATACAGTTTGGCGAGTCTTGGTTTGATTCAGTGTACTTTAAGAAATAACTTTGCACGACTAAATGAGTCCAAAGAGATACGGCCGAGGGCAAAAAACTGCCGGAATGGACGAAAATGCTAGTGAAGACAACATGGACGCACAAGCTAGCCCAAGCTCGGGGTTACCTGCTGATCTTGCTCAGCTCCACTCGGTGCTTCTTTCCGACCTCGCACAGTCAATGGACTCCCTCCTGAAAAAAGCACTCGGCGAGGCACTGGCACCAATCTCGGCATCCCTGGAGCGGGTAAAATCGTCTCTTGACTCCCACGAAGAACGCATCCATGACATGGAAGAAGGGCTAAACGGCCACAGCGACAGGATCGAGGCTATCGAAACAACATGCGCCGCACTTGTAGCTGAGAACGGGAGGCTGAAAAACAAAGTGGATGACTTGGAAAATCGTTCCCTTAGGTCCAATCTGCGAGTTGTCGGCATCCCGGAGAATCTGGAGGGGCCGGACACAGTTAAGTTCATGACTGAATTTTTCGAGGAAGTCCTGGGAAAAGAATTCTTCCCGCATCCCGTCATTCTCTCCCGTGCGCACCGAGTGGGACCCAAGCTGACCACGGACTCCGGCCCCAGCCCCAAAACGGCCGAGGATATTCCTCGTTCTCTTCCACTCCTTCCAAAACAAACACCGCATAATAACGAGGAAACGAGAGCAGCTGTTCTTCAGGGGACATAAGGTATTTTTCCATGAGGATGTCAGCGCGGAACTCGGCAAGAAACAAGCTGCCTTTAAAGAAGTGAAATCCCTCCTGTACAACAAGAGCGCCAGGTTCGCTCTCATCTATCCCGCCCGGCTCCGCGTCCTGCACGACGGACAGACGCTGTTCTTCGAGACACCGGAGAAGGCCAGGGAATTCTACGAGCTTCACTGGGGAGAGTAAACGATGCCGGAGAACAAACAATCTATGAAAAGGTGAAATTAAGCCTTGCTTTCGGCTTTGACACTTTGATTCTTTGGGACTGTTTGCTATATGGCTTGGTTAATACTTATTGTATTGTAAAAAAAAAAATAAATAAATAACCTACATGCCTACTGACACGATTATATTTAAGTTAATGTGGTCTAAAGTGGTTCATACACTTTTATGGTACAATAACAATGCTGGGGCCTCTGTGATTTAAATATACAACAGGTATGTTTTATTCTCTAGCATGGCACAGTTATGTTTTAGTTGGTGTGGCTTTCACACATAACTTTGCATATGGCCATTTTACAGACCATGGTCAATTTTAGTAGGGTTAAATAAGTGACATTATCTGTCCTGAAAAGGCTGAATTCATTTTATTTTAACCAGGCCACCCACTCTGTTTATTTGAAATACTTTTTCTAGTCCAACCGTGCCCTTTGTAATTGTACAGTGAGCACTGGTGATCCAGATGTAAACTGGGGATATATTGTATTATTTTCCATTTTATTTATTTATTTAGTTTGGTCCCTCTTTTCTTTTTTCCCAAGGTGAGCCGAATAGATAATTGTATATAGGTAGAACATATGTCATTTACTGAGAGGGGAGCCACCCTCAGGTTAGGATAGGAGTTATAGACAACGCTGGATGTCTTGGAAGTCTTTCATCGGGGAATTCCTGCGGTTTTCTTCGTTTGGGGAAGAAGATCTAGTTTTGGGGTGTTCAATGGGTTTTTTTTGTTTTTTAACATAAGTTTCATGAAAACTGGGGAACATTGTCTTTATATGGCAGCACTTTATCTTCTAAGGATGCACAAAGCTATGGTAAAACTTATTTATCATTGATAATTTTTTATTTTACTTCTACACAACTGGACATAACTTATGACCATACACGTACTTACATCATGTGGTTCAGGCTAATCATACCCATTTCAGATGTCTGCTATGATAAATAATGCAGGTGGTATAAGCCCAGTTGGGGGAGCTGCAGTAAGGTTTGTGTCCTGGAATGTTAAGGGGATGAACGGTCCTGTGAAACGGTCTAGGATTTCTTCTCATCTTAAACAATTGAAAACTGATGTTTTATTTTTGCAGGAAACACATTTACGGTTAGAAGATCACACCAGACTTCGGAAAGCATGGGTCAATCATATCTTCCATTCTAAATTTAATAACAGATCACGAGGGGTGACAATTTTGATTAATAAACAAACTCAATTCTCACTAATTGCTATAATTGCAGACCCCAATGGTCGATATGTCATTGTCTCGGGCCTCCTATTTCAAACACCTGTTCTGTTGGTGAACGTCTATGCCCCTAATTGGGACGATGCTGAATTTGCCAATAAGCTTCTGTCATCCCTCCCTAATTTAGATACACATAGATTAATCCTTGCAGGAGATCTGAATTGTACAATTGACCCACTGCTCGATAAATCTAGCCCTAAATCTGCCACACCATCTGTAATGTCAAGGGTCTTCTCAAGACAAAATGGCTGTGTAGATTTTCTTTCAATTTTCTTTCTTTTCTCATGTCCACCATTCTTTCTCAAGGATAGATTACTTTTTTATAGATAGCTCTTTCATTCCTGCAGTGGAATCTGTTGAATACTTGGCCATCATCATTTCAGATCATGCACCACTCATCTTAGACCTTTCTTTTACTTTGAATGTTAGAGAGCAATCCTTCTGGAGACTTCACTCCTTGTTGCTTTCAAATGAGAAATTTTGTGAACATGTGACTACTAATATAGATACTTTTCTGGAAGTAAACAAGAAGGAAGGTATATCATATTCCCTACTTTGGGAAACTCTAAAAGCGTACTTAAGAGGACAAACTATCTCCTATGTAGCGCATGCCAATAAGGAACGGCGTAAACAAATACAAGACTTGACAGATTTAATTTTTAATTTAGACCGCAGCTACTCTGAAAGCCCCTCTCCAGAATTGGCTCACCAGCTGAAACGCCAGGCTGCGTCACGGCTCATACCCCAAGTGAGAGATCAGGATCAGAATATAGTCACCAACCCAAAGGAAATTAATAATACCTTTGCAACATTTTACTCTACACTGTACACCTCTGAATTCCCATCAGATGTTACAAATATGAACCGTTTCTTAGACAATTTGGAAATACCTACTATTGAGCCTGGAGATAGGGAAGGGTTAGACCGACCTCTTACACAGTCAGAGATCACTGCAGCCATCGGGGACGTTCGAACTGGTAAATCTCCAGGACCTGACGGTTACTCCCCTGAATTTTATAAGAAATTTAAAGATAAACTTGCACCCATTATGCTAGAAGTATTTAACGAATCATTGGGAAAAGGGTTCTTTGCCCCCAACCCACACACAAGCTACGATTACACTACTCCTCAAAAAGGGCAAGGACCCTACTAACTGTGGCTCTTACCGTCCTATCTCCCTCCTAAATGTTGATATAAAAATTTTAGCCAAGGTGATGGCACATCGCTTAGAATCCGTTCTCCCTAAAGTAATCTCTGAGGACCAGACGGGCTTTATAAAGGGTCACCACTCTTTTTCAAATATTCGCCGACTTGCCAATGTGATCTACTCCCCCGGTCCCTCCTCGACGGCAGAAGCTGTTATCTGTCTAGATGCGGAGAAGGCCTTTGATGGAGTGGAAATACGTATTTGCTGTATTGCAAAGGTTTGGGTTTGGTGACATATTTCTGGCATGGATCCGTCTGCTCTATTCGTCCCCACAAGCATGTATTCAAACTAATCAATCTCATTACAAATGTTTCCCCGTCACGTGGGACACGTCAAGGATGTCCGTTATCCCCGCTCCTGTTTGCAGTGGCAATTGAACCTCTTTCGATTGCATTGAGGTCATCGTTGTTGTTACGGGGGGTGGGCCGTGGGAGTGAGGAACATCGCGTCTCTCTATATGCAGACGATCTCTTGATCTATGTAAGCAATCCGGAAGCTAGCGCCCCTGTAATCGTATCACTATTGAACAATTTTGGGTCTTTTTCTGGCTACAAACTTAATTATCAGAAAAGCGAATGCTTCCCCATTAATGATTTGGCAAGGCAAATCAAACAACAGTCATTCCCCTTCCACTTAACACATTCTGGATTCAAATATCTTGGAATAAACATCACACGTTCCTTCACCTCTCTTCTTGGAGCTAATTTTACTCCCCTAAATAATCAAATGAAAGCTGACTTTCAAAGGTGGAGCAGTCTACCTCTGACTATTGCAGGGAGGGTACAATCGGTGAAGATGAACGTACTCCCAAAGTATTTGTATTTGTTCCAATGCCTACCGTTATTCCTGACAAAATCATTTTTTCAATCAGTCAACACATCCATTACCTCCTTCATCTGGAATAATAAAGTCCCAAGAGTTAATAAAGGCTTACTTCAGCGGGGACGCGATGTTGGGGGACTAGCTCTCCCCAGTTTTATTCACTACTATTGGGCAGCTAATTTGCAGAAAATTTTATTCTGGCTCCATGTGCCAGATGCCGATTGGTGTACACTTGAGGCACACTCTTGCCACTCGTCATCCCTTTCTGCATTGTTTTACTCCTCCCTGCCCACAAAGTGGTCCAGGTTTACCTCCAATCCTGTAGTACTGTCCACCCTTAAAATATGGGCCCAGTTCCGAAATCATTATAAATTCACCTCTCCCTCCCCTCTAAGTCCTATTTGTAAGAATCATGTATTTCCAGCTTCCTCTCTCGACTTAACATTTACTCAGTGGGGCAGGAAGCAGCTTTCCTGTTTTAAAAGCTTGTACTGTAAAGAAGGGTTCGATAGTTTTGAAAATATATGCCAGAAATAGGATCTATCTCGCAGTAATTTTTTTAGGTATCTCCAAATACATCACTGTGTCAAAACGCTGTTTCCCTCATTCCCTGTCCTCCCTACTGGGGCAGCATGGGAAGAAATGACCCTCCTCTGTCCAAAAAAAGGACTGAAATTATTGTTATATTGGCAAATAATGTCTCTGGAAAACCATGACCTTTCAAAAATTAAGACCAGGTGGGAGGGCGAGTTGATGATTGAGTTGTTGGACAAACAATGGGAGGATGCTCTACAAAGGATTAACTCATCCTCATCATGTGCACGCTTGGGACTCATTCAGTTTAAAGTAGTGCAAAGGGCGCATCTCAGTAGGGCTAGGTTAGCAGATATATATCCAGGAACAGACAGCAGCTGTATTAGATGCTCCCTCTCTCCAGCTGATTTAACACACACGTTTTGGTTGTGTCCCCGTTTAAATCAATATTGGTCGTCTGTTTTTCAAACTTTATCTGAAGTCATAAAAATTCAAATTAAGCCCTGTCTGTTGATTGCAATATTCAGTATTCCCAGCGAGAGTTTAACCTTAACCCGGAACCAATCAGACATTATTGCTTTTACATCACTTCTTGCCCGTCGAAGAATCTTAATGGTCTGGACTTCCCCTGCTCCCCCAGCGGTGGCGGCATGGTTACAGGATGTTTTATTTTTTCTTTACTTTTCTGAAAAAGTGAAATTCACGGTGAGAGGCTCAGTCCAAACATTTTACGTAAAATGGCAACCTTTTGTGACATATTTTGAGAATCTTAAAAGTAATGCCTGAAGAATAAGACACTTGTATGCTCTCCCATCTATTCTCTGTTTCCTTTGTTTATTTTTCTATGCATTTTTATTCAAATCAATGTTCATCTACCCTAATGGGGTGGGAACTGATTGGCCTGACTGACAACTGTGAAAACGTGAGTTTGAAGCGTTGTAAACCATTTGTGTAGAAATGTTGGCATACAGATGTATGCTTGTTTTCAGTTTGTAGATCCTTAAACCGTTTTGAAGAAATGTGTACCCAGATTGTTGTCAAAATATGGGGGGTGGGAAGGGTGGGATACTTTTGTTGGGAGGGGGGATAATACTTAGCAATGTTCTTTTTGCTACTTTTTTTTTTTGTAATATTTTTTATTTTGTTATAAAAAAATGAAAATGGAGAACTGTCTTCTACTCCTGTATAATGCAACATGCTTGTTTCTCCAATAAAAAGATTTAAAAAAAAATATATATATATATTTTCAATAAACATTCCAGAATGTACCTAAAAAAAACTAACCTAAACCTAAAACTCACCTCGTCGTTAAAATCCTCCTCCTAGCTCAAATTCCAGTTCGAAATTCAGTTCTTGTAAGGAACTATTTTTCCAGGTGTAATAACATTCGGCCAAAAGGCTCTCTTGGCTCTGATTGACAGCTCAGAGGGTCGAACCCAAGTATAGGAGGTCAACGATTGGCTGAAAGTGGCTAATGTGCATTCTTGACTCGTACTGATACGACTCAACAGTCACCATAAAGTGAGGGGGATTGAGTCATGCTATACAGAGTCAAGGTGAAGTCTGAACAGGTGAGTCTTGAGTCTTTTGCGGAAGATGGCAAGACATGTCCTGACATTGGTCGGGAGTTCGTTCCACCACTGAGACCCCAGAACAGAGTTGGGACTTTGCTGAGCGATCTTTGTTTGATTTCAGTTATGGTGGTACCAGCCGGCCAGCTGAAGTAGAGGAGCGAAGTGCTCACGTTGAGGTGATTGGTTTCACCAGTGTTTGGAGGAAGATGGGTGCCGTTCCATTGGTGGCGATCCACCAAACTGCCAAACTGACCGTGCACAAGGCTGCACTGGTCGAAACGAGACTTGCATTCGCCGGCTCCGCCACCCTGCGCTGCCCACGAAACTAGGGCCCTTTATCTTTTAGCATAATCGTGACCTGTTTAACTTTTCTGAGCTGTTGCAGACCTCTGCAGTTCCATGAAACAAAATTAAAATTTACTCTTTGAGACATAGCGGTCACAACACCATCAAATCTTAATGAAAACTCTGTCTTCGTTCCTGGCTAACTGCCTCAGCCACCATTTCTGTGTCAACTTTCTGTCTTTCATCGAAAACTTGAAAGTCGATTAACTTCAGCTGTTTTAGTTTTACCCTCTTCCTTGTTAAATTATCCAGATTTGGGCATCATAGAATATCCACGGTTGTACGTTTTGTTGCTGATGAGTATTTTAGCAGGAATTAGTATTCAACAGCAGAGCAGTGTGAGACGCGTTTACATCTACATTTAGGCGAAATGTGCGATTTGTCAGGTATGATGTGAACCAGGTTAGAGCAGAGTCAGTGATGCCATTTGTACATCTCATTGCTAGTTCGTCTTAGTACCTCTGTGTCTAGTGTTCCATCACTCCTTCTCATGCCAATTAAGCAGTGTTTTTTAATCTTGCCTGTTTTCACTTGGACTTTATTTGCCTTGCTGACGGATATACTGTGTATTGAACCTCTGTAAGTAAAGACTCTTTCATCTTACCTGTTCTCGTGACTTGAGTTGTGCTATTAAGTCCTGCTTGTGCCGAGCATAACACTTTTTGTTGTTTTGTTTACCATGTAAACCAGTAGTCAAAATAAAAATACAGAATCAGAGTAGCACCTCCAGCAGTCTCACCTGTATAGGTCCAGCCCGGGATTCATCGTCTTCATCTGGTGTGACACACATCTCTGTCTCAGACACACACACACACACACACACACACACACACACACATGAGAACCCTCATTGACATTATTCCCTAACCCCAAACCCTAACTTTAACTAAACTCTAACTAAATGTCTAAACCTAACCGTATTTGATCCTCAGCATAAGCCCCGCCCCATGGCCACTCGGTCAAGTTGTCAAAGCTACCATGGAGCCCACTTTGCCACAACTCCACTTCCTGCATAAATATGATCTATTTGTTAAGTTATTGAGAGAAGCAGACAGAAGGGTCTTACAATGTGTTGAAGGATATATCCAAGATGTCAAACTGATTAAGCAGTGAAATATGCCCCACCTATACCATGATTCACTGTGCGCCAGTGATGCAGTGGTGAAGCATATCCTACATCATAATATAAGATAAAAAAAATATATAACCTGTTATAACCTGTTCAGACCTCACCTGTTCAGACTTCACCTTGACTCTACATAGCATGACCCACTAGCACCCTCCCTCGACACCCCCCCCCCCCCCCCCCCCAAAAAAAAAACCTTAACTATAGCTCTGATCATAGCACTGTTGCTCTTGAAGTACTACTTTACTCAGATGAGGACCTAACACTTGTTCTATTTTTAGCTCTTACTGCATCGGCAATGATACGTCGTGGTTTCTTTGTTTCCTTCTTTTGACAAATGTACTTATTGTAAGTCGCTTTGGACAAAAGCGTCTGCTAAATTACCTAAATGTAAATGTAAATATAATCTCTGGCTCCATTCAGGTGACGGGAGTGGTAAAAGTGATGCAAACAGGAAATCCTCTGTAGACCAAATTGTCTCATTTCAATCCGGGGCTGGAGTCGCATAGTCAAATAATTTGGTCCTAAAGCCCCCCACACACCGCCCAGACGTCCAACTGCCTTATCCGACTACTCTCCGTCCACTCTGTTGCCTCTCGTCTGACCCGTTCGGCAGAAAAGTTACATCTAACACGTACGCACACCAAATTTCGTCCAAATTTGATTAACGGTGTCCGAGGAATGAGCAGACACCGTCGGGTTTTTCATAAAATCCAAGATGGTGGAAAATTTAGCTCGGTGGACTTTGGTGCTCCAAGAGGAATTTTTGTAGAGGACACTGGTCCACACATGTGTGCAAAACTTCATGTCAATCGGAGTTACGGTGCGGTGGGGCTGGCAAATCGACCCGACCCTACCCTAGCATATACGTTTTTACACTTACATTACAGTCGTTTCTATGATTTGTATTTGTTATTTATTTTTTATTGACAAAATGCCAGCATTTCAGTGTCTTAAAGTCAGAGTACAGAGGCTCAACGTCCTCGACGCGGCGGTCCCAGGTTCGACTCCCGGCCCAGAATCAGTTTCCCGCAATGTCTTCTCCCTCTCTCTCCCTGTTTCCACACTGTCTATATAAAATAATAAAAGGCTTGAAAAGTGCTCTAGCCGAAAAATTCTTTAAAAAAAAAGTTGCACCGCCCAGCCTGACCTTTTTGATTGAACGTGGTTTTTACAGTCCTGCCATGGCCAGAGATTACATTTTTTTTGTCAGAGCATTTAATTTATTCATTGCTATCGCTATGTTACGAGGATTACAAGTAATATAACAGAAAGTGTATCTGAATATAAACACCTACTCAACCTTTAACTCTCAATGTGATGGACAATAAGCAACTGTTGAATATTAATCATTTTCAAAACTGTACCATGCCGAAGTACACCTCTTCAAACCGTGCCAGGACCAAGGAAGAGTTCTGTGCTTGAGCTTGTATGGAGCACTCACACTTAAAGGGATAGTTCAGAATTTTGGACATAAGACCTATTTTCCAAGTGAGCCGGTGTGTTCGAGACGTCTGGAGACATTTTCAAAAAATTTCATTCAGTTCTTCTAGTTGCCGAGTTCGCTTATGCTATAGCAAGCGCGAGTCAATGGTTCTTAGCTAGACAGGCATTAAAAACAGTCTTGCCCACTCCACAGTGCACCCGAGGCAAATCCATTAAAACACTAGACTGTCGATGTACATATGTGTGTTGATAGAATAATATTTGAAACAAAATTTACCTTGCATCGCATGAATCATCCATTTTTTGAGGAACTAGTTTCTCAGCAGCAGCGGAACTTTACTTTGCTCTGTCAGACTCAAAACTCTAAGACGCGCAGCCCGAAATACTGCCCGTAAATAGGCAATCGAACCGGGCCAAACTGTCAGCACTTTTACCCCGAAGGCTGTTTGAAAAGCCCTCGGAGCTCACTCAAACACCGGGCAGCTCACGGCTGCGCGAAGCCACAATTACTCACCACAAACCTGGTCCGTCCAGAGAACCGTGAACCCTCGGATGCGTTGCAGGGATTCCCTCCGGTAAATAGACACATGAACACAGACGAATATTCGGGCCTCGTGCCCTCAGAGCTGGGTGAAAAGCCCTTGGTCCTCACTCAAACACCGGGCAGCCCACGGCCACGCCAATCCACACATGCAGACTCTCTGTTGGACTTAAAACTCTAAGACGCGCCGCTCGCAATCCAGCCGGATTGATTGGGTTTGGGTGGAAAAAAACTCCTCATCAGAGTCTTCAAAAGTTTCAGTATATTCTCCAAAAGTGGCCATTTCTGTGAGATTGAAGAAACTAGCACTGCAGGCTACTCTGCGTCTGTAGCAATGACAGCAGGTAAACAAACTATTATAGAACCGGTAACTTATAAGCGCTAGGTGATATCACTCCGCCGCTGCCATAGCCTACTAGGAAGTATGACACGCTGCTGCTGCTGAGACATAAATCCTTAAATATGCAAGGTTGGTTTTATTTCAAACATTCTATCAACACATATGTACATCGATAGTCTGCCGTTACGATTTATTTGCCTCGGATGCACTGTGGAGTGGACCAGGCTGTTTTTAATGCCTGTCTAGCTAAGAACTGATGACTTGTGCTAGCCATAGCATAAGCGAACTCGGCAACTAGAAGAACTGAATGAAATTTCTTGAAAACGTCGCCTTACGTCCAAAATTCTGAACTATCCCTTTAATAGGGTTGGGTATCATTTGAATGATTCTGATTCCTTGTTTTGATTCCGGTTCCAAATGATTCTCGATTCTGATTCTTTTAAGAGGCAGGGTCAAAAAAGTTTAGGATATTTTAAATGAGCTAGCTAACCAACAGTCTTTCTGAATCAAATAGTCTGACCTTATCCATCAATTTTAATTCTATGAACGTTTTACTTTTTTATTAACTTTACTATGAATTTCTCACAGGGCTGTATTCAACTACAAAATAAATATAAAATCTATGAACTTGAATATAAATGTTATAAATCATGATTCATTTTCACAGGGGCACACTTTCCTCAAGAGAGCTTTATTTTTGAAAACCACATGAAAACACATTTACACATGAGTGTATGATGCTGCAGTTACTTAAACATGTTACTGTGCTCCCACTGATGGGCTAACCTGGTGCAGAATGGCAAATAAACAATAAGAAACAACTTGTAAAACCTTCCTTTTGTTGCACCGACATCTTCCCGTTTGCCACTATGGTGAACGGAGTAGGCTCAGCACATCACAGAGTCGTGGAGTCACCAGCCTGGCTAACGTTAGCAATCTCAGGTCATTAATTGTCTATGAAAAAATACATGGGCTACTTTGTTAGCAGCCTCAATGTTGGCGCCAGACATATTATTTCGGCAGGGCCTCAAGTCTCACGCATTTCAACCTGTTCACACGCTCACACGCCACATCTAGTATTTCTCAGGCAGACAAATTACCGGGATAATTCAAAAAACTTTATTTTACGATACGTTATTTCTTATTTTACGAAAAATAGTTCTGAACTAAGTTAAAACCTTGACAGCAGCTTCTTTTTCCGGTCGGCGGACTGGGTCGATACCCATTTCGATTAGTTTCATCGAAACTAGGAATCGAAATTTAAACTTTTGAACGATTCCAGGAGAATCAGAAAGCTAGTCCCGGTTCCAATCGATACTCGATAGTCAATACCAAACCCTACACACAAGTCTAACCAACTGGACTTCGGGGGTCAAATGTGCATGGGCATGGTACGGTGTGAGTGTGCCGTAAGAACATGGTGCAGGCAGGAGTAATACTTGCAATTGAAATACATTAGTTTGAAAGTCATGCTGAGTGACATGAACAATGGAAAATTCATGTTAATTTACGCAAATCGCTATTTTTAAATGTCATGACTGTTAGAATTGGCTTTTAGGGTGACGCTGAAGCGAATGGCAGCCTAAACACCCCGCTCCGAACCGGTTGGATATTTATCCCCTTTGAAGAACATTAGATTAAAAAAATTGCACAGAAAGTTAACATGGAGGGGATAAGCAAAAAAAGACTAAAAGTAAACAAGGCTCAAGACGTGATAGAGGAGAGACTGTCGACGAAAAATACTACAGCGGCGAGGAAAGCTATGAGAACAATGGCGGCGCTGACGAGGAAGAAGCTAACCCCGTCATGCAGGCCATCTATAATGAGATCCGTGCGCTCAGGTCGGATGTTAAAAGTGAAATGAGTGAATTTCAACTTTCCTTTCGTAACGACATGAAGAAGGAGTTGAACGAGTTTAGAGGAGAAATCAAACGAAAACTCTAAGAATCTACAGGTGAGCTAGAAGCTACCATAGCAAGAGTGGGCGAGGCCGAACAGCGCATATCCGACATTGAAGACTGGGACACGGCAGCGAAGGAGACTCTCACTAGAGCATGACACGGGAGTGGATTTTCACTCCCGTCCCATCCCACTCCCAGAGAAAAAATCCCATCCCATCCCAATCCCGGGCCAGAGTAAAAAAAAAAATCCCATCCCGTCCCACTCAAAATTACTCCCACTCCCATCCAACTCCGTTTTTTTTTTTTTTTTCATCACATTCAACTCGTATGAATATATGCAATATTTGCGACTTCCCGATAAAGTCAGTTAATCTCACCGACGGATCATTGTGTCGGACTTTAGTCTGTAGCTCTCGCTTCCCGGCTTCATCGCCTCTACCTCCCTCCGCGCATTTAACTTCCGGTAGCGGTATATAATAGTTTTGGCTCACTGAAAGATGACTACAAAAATGGACGTGTCTGTCCTTTTGGTTGTTTAACACGGCTGAAAATCATCATCTATTAATGGCGTTCCCGCTCCTGCCCGCTCCCGTTGATTTTTATTCCCATCCCGTCCCAATCACGGGATTAATAAAACTTTGACTCCCATCCCGCGGGAATCCCACGGGAATCACGTGACCCGCGGGAATTCCCGAAAAATGTCATGCTCTAGCTCTCACCCAGGCGCTAGAGAACCAAGAGGTCCTGCAGGCTAAGCTAACCGAGCTAGAAGCACGCTCGCGCCGCAACAATCTCCGTATATACGGAGTACCAGAGGAATCAGAGGGGTCCAATCTGTCGGAGTTTATAACAAAGCTAATACAATCAGAAGTCGGCCCGCCGGTCGCGGACATGGACCTCGGAATACAGCGCTGCCACCGGGCGCTCACCCCAAAGCCTCCCCAAGACGCACCGCCGAGATCACTGGTGATTTGCTTCCTCAAGTTCAGAGTGAAAGAACAGGTATTGCGTACGGCGTGGAGAAAGAAAGATGTTCGTTACGAGGGGAAAAGGATCTATTTTGATCAAGATTATCCCCCCGAAATATTGAAGAAAAGAAAGGCATATGTGGGGATACTGAGAGAGCTTAAAGCCAAAGAAATCCGCTTCCAAACGCCATATCCAGCCAAGTTGAAGGTGTTTTTCGACAGCGGCACACAGATCTACGAGAGCGCAGCAGAGGCGGCTAAAGACCTGAAGAAGAGAGGATTCCCTTTGGAGAATGTTAAAGAGCCTGACTCTACAGCGCTGAAGCAGCGGAGATTGGCGACGTGGGAGAGGGCAGGTGCAGATCGCCGCAGACAGGTAGCGGACCAAGGGCGGGTAAGAGAGAGACTACGGAGCTTTCAGCGTGTTCCACCTGGAGCAACTGCTGCGGGCGAGTGAAAACACCTGAGGGTAAACATATTCACACATTGCAGGAAAATACTTTTACAACTTAATTTTCAACCTACTAAGGAATTGGATTTTTCTTTGCTAAAAGTTTTCATTATATCCTTTTACCTGAGAAGATAATTCCTGTGTTTCTCAACGCTCTGCCAATTTACAAAGAGAATACATATTATTATTTACTGTACTTGACAAGATGGAACTTTATACCGGTTTTGGAGAAACTGACTCAGAAAGAATGTCACCGGTGCACAGTATCTCCTCTGATACTGATGAGAGGCCCTCGACGGACACGAGGATCTCCTCTCAACTTGAGGTTTTATTTGAACTTCGGACTTGGAAGTCTTTGTTTGTTGTTTTTCTGTTTTTTGGTTCACTGTTCTTGTTCGGGGTATCATGGGTAATGTTACACAGTTGTACAAAGGTTGAAAAGAGTATATGCATCATCAGGAATACAAGATAGTCACACTAAATGTCAATGGGCTGCATAACCTGATCAAAAGGAGTAAAATTATAGCTAAAATGAAACGAGAAAAGCTGCAGGTAGTTTTTTGGCAAGAGACTCATCTGTCCTCTTTAGAACATGAAAAATTTAAAAAAACTGGGATTTCAAAATACCTATTACTCATCTCATAAATCAGGCCGTAGGAGGGGAGTGGCTATACTGATCCCTAATGCAGTACATTTTGAATTTATTTCAGAAGTGAAAGACAAGGAAGGGAGATTTGTTTTAGTAAAGGGTAAATTAGGCAATGATGAAGTAACTCTACTTAATGTATTTTGGAAACACAAGGAATTCTAATTTGTGGTGGTGATCTTAATGTCCAACTGCAACCAAAATTGGATACATCTAATCAACGGCAAAAGAAAAGTCCTAATGCTATTCTAGTCCAGAGGATGCTTACAGAGCTGGGTCTGATTGACGTGTGGAGAGAGTCTCATCCAGGAGAAAAACAATTCACATATTATTCCCACTGTCACTCTGTATATACACGAATTGATTATTTGTTTATGTATAAATCAGACTGGCAAGTCAGGGATTGTAAAATAGGGATTAGAGATGTATCTGATCACTCAGGGGTGTATCTAACCCTGCACCTAACTAAGCAACGGAAAAATACACTTTGGAGACTTAATATGAGTATTTTAAATGACAAAACAGTGCAGAAACAGATTCAAAAGGAATTTGAAACATATTTACAAAATAATGATAATGGGGAGGTGTCTCCAAATACTTTATGGGACGCAGCAAAGGCAGTTGTTCGAGGCAAAATTATTGCCCTCACAGCTTTTCGTAAAAAACAAAAACAGAGAAGACTTGTGGAACTACAAGCGGAAATTAAGTTATTAGAAACTAGACACATGGAACAAAGAGATCCACAAATATTAATCAATATAAACAAAATTAAACAGGATATAAATGGCATATATGATGAAGAAATTGAAAAACAACTTAAATTTACCAAACAAAAGTATTATGAGATAGGGCATAAGGCAATGAAATTACTTTCCTGGAGGATTCGAAAACAACGTGGGAAAAATATGATTTATAAGATTAGAAACCCCAATACACTAGATTTACCATCTATAGGAGAACGACAAAATAAAGAAATTATGGCCGAGATAACAGCAGAAGAACTGAACAACGCCATTTCGAGATTGAAAGCTAATAAGGCCCCAGGTTCGGACGGCTATCCGTCTGAGTGGTATAAAACATTTAAACAACAGATAACACCTGTTCTGCTTAATTGTCTCAACACTGAGAACAGGAGAAGCCCCCCAATCATGGAAGGAAGCAGTTATCTCTATCATCCCGAAAGAAGGAAAAGATAAAAATGAATGCAGCTCATACAGACCAATATCAGTCTTAAATGTAGACTACAAATTATTTGCTTCAATCCTATCTAGGAGACTGGAGTCCATTGTTCCTGAGTTGGTAGATTTGGACCAAACAGGCTTTGTATTAAACAGACAGACACAGGATAATTTAAGGAGAACACTACAGGTAGTGAGTCATATTACATCAGAAAATATCAGTGCAATGTTAGTCAGCCTAGATGCTGAAAAGGCATTTGACTCGGTGGGTTGGGAATATTTATACAGGGTACTTGCAAGATTTGGCTTCAAAGACGGTTTTATTAAATGTATTAGAGCGCTATACTTTTCTCCAACAGCCAGGATCAGGGTGAATGGACACCTGTCGCAATCTATTCATTTGGAAAGAGGAACACGCCAAGGATGTCCCCTGAGTCCAACCCTATTCGCATTATTTATTAAGCCCCTCGCTCAAGCAATTAGAGAGGACTCTGGGATAAAGAGGACTATGATTAGAGGAGAAGAACATAAGATTTGTATGTTCACGGATGATGTTTTGCTTTTTATTACAAGCCCAGACTCAAGCATCCCTGAATTAATGTCCCTGCTAAAAAAATATGATTTATACTCTGGGTATAAGCTTAATATCCAAAAAACCCAAACCCTCACATTTAACTATATTCCCCACCCAGATATTAAAGGGAAATACAATTTTAAATGGGACTCGTCCAAAATAAAACATTTAGGAATAAACCTTACTAAAGATATGTCAAAACTTTTTGAAAATAACTACGGCTCCATTAATAAAGAGATTAAATCTGATATTTCTAGATGGACCCTCCTCCCGCTGGATATGAGCAATAGAATAGAAATCATTAAAATGAATGTGTTGCCACGGCTTCTTTATCTCTTCCAGTCTCTGCCTCTAGAGGTACCTCAAAAACAATTTGATGAGTGGAATGCCTGGATCTCAAGGTTCATTTGGAACAGTAGAAGACCTAGGGTTCAATTCAAGACTCTGCAGCTAAAAAAAGAGAAGGGAGGGAGAGCTTTACCATGTTTACAGGATTATTATTATGCAGCACAGTTGAAAGCCTTAGTTTACTGGTGCTCTCCAAATTATGAATCTAAATGGAAATGCTTGGAAACTACACAGTTAAAAATTCCAATACAATCTATAATAGGAAACAAAAACCAAGCAGAAAAATATTATAACAGTTTGAACCAATGGACTGTATTCACCCTGAAACTTTGGTTTAAGGTTTTGAGGAAGTTACAAATAGAGAAACAGGTTAGAGTCTTGAATTGGATAGCATATAATCCAGAATTTGAACCTGCTAGATTGGACAGGGGCTTTAAACAGTGGGTTAGGAGAGGGATCACGTCCTTTTGTTCCCTCATCTCAAACAGTAAATTTCAGAGTTATGAGTCAATTTCAGCCGCGTTTTGACTGGAGAAGCAGGACTTTCATAGATACCTGCAAGTCAGAGACTATTATAATAAAAAATCACAAATCAAGGAGGAGAAGGAATACAATTTAATTTCTATATTTCATGAGGCATATAAAAAGAAAGATAATAAAAAGTTGGTCTCAAGAATATACGGAAGTATTAGAGTTCTCAACGGGACGGGTCGGCCTGACAAACCCGACGGGACCCGCGGGTTCGGGCCGGATTCGGGTGTAAAATATAAGCAAGTGACTCGGGTCGGGTCGGACCTCGGGCTTAATTTTTTCCGCTCAGTGAAAAAAAAAAGTATTAATCATCACTGCTTTCACCGTAAAGTCTGGCTGCTGCGTATAACGTGCATCATGGAGAGGGCGGGGGCAGGCCTGACGCCACTGCGTGCACGCCTTTAGCCTGGAGAAGTAGATGGAGTTGGTGAAAAGTAAACCTGCCGCAGGTGAATTCACCGTCGCCATCTTCTTGTCATGATAATACGTGTATGAGGGGGGAAAAAAGAAGGGGGGGGGGCGTAGGACCGCGGGCCGGGGTCGGGCAGATAATGTTGATGTGCCGGGTTACATCGGGTCCGGGCTTTAAAAGCCACAGGCCGGGTCGGGTCGTAATTTTCAGGCCCGTTGAGAACTCTAGGAAGTATACAAGCTTCTAAAAATCACTCTACGTTATCCATTAAACAAAAATGGGAGAAGAGTCAGAAACACAAATATCAGAAGAGACTTGGATAGAAATATGTGAGACACAAGCGACCACTGCAAATTCGAGATATAACTATAACTCATAACTCCTAAATTAACAGCACTGCGAACGGGCACACAGAGCCAAGGCTTTTGTTGGAGATAATGTGGAACCCCTATGGCTAACCATTTTTAAGTTTTTTGGGCCTGTCCGAAAATCCAGTTATTTTGGAAGGAGGTGGCAACCGAGATAAATAAAATAATAGGGGTGGATTTAGATTTTTCTTTTGTTATTTTATATCTTGGTAAAATTCCCAAAACAGTCTTGCATAAGGACAGGTACTTGTTGAAGATTCTTCTGGCAAGTGGTAGGAAAGCCATAACCAGAAAGTGGTTGCAACTAGATCCTCCAACACGGATCCAGTGGCACGGGATCATTCACGAAATTTACTGTATGGAGAGACTTACTTTTGTTTTAAGATTTCAGATGGAGAAGTGTATGGAACGCTGGGAAAAATGGATTGAATATGCACCTTGAATAGTGTGACATTTGACTATGATGTATGTGTATGTATGTATGTATGTGTAATAGAATATTTTGATTTTAACTGTACCACCCATGATGATCCCATGTTCTATGTTCATGTAGATAAATAAAAAGTAAAAAAAAAAAGAAAAAAGAATTGGCTTTTAATTCATTTTCATTTTAGACTTGTAAGTTTTCACTGAACTCATATAAATCACTGGTTGTGCTCATTAGAGCAGTGTGACATTTTAATCTGATGAGCAGGAACCTGTTGAATCTTCAAGGCCCTCTTTGGCCTATTAGTTAGGATTGCTAGAATAGATACACACCTGAAGGACAACACCCATACTTTCATATTACATGTCCACATCAGAGACAACTGACCAGTAAGACTTGGTTGCATGAAAGTTCAACCTCTGTACGGGGCAGGCCCAGGGGCCTCACTTATAAGACTGTGCGTAGGATCCTTACTAAAAGTGTACGTACGCCAAAAAAAATTTGATTTATAAAACTGTGCGAATGCAAGCTGTACGCAATGTTGCCCACAGATGACCTACAAGTGTGCGTACCTGAATCCCGCCCGGTACATGCCCACTTTTTATCATATTAATGAGCTGGCATGCAATTGTTTATGTGCGGTGAATCACGGCAAAGGTCAGAAAAAAGCGAAGAAACTTAACTTTTCAGAAACGGAGAAAGAGACACTTGTTGGGGAGGTGGAGGCCCGGAATTTTTTTTTATTTAGTGGCCACAGCAGCAGGATCACAAATAAAAAGAAGCACTGCTGCTGCAGTCAACGGCGTAAGTGGGACAGAGTGGACGGTGGCAGAAAAAGTGGTCCGATCTGAAGGTAAATTACATCTCTCTGCTCTTTTACCAAAATATACTTAATGTCTTGCTTGAGTATTTGAGGAAGTGTGACTTTGATGTGACTTTGACGGGGATTGTGTCCGAAAAGGAGGGAGACACAGACCAGAGGTCTAAGGGTAAACAGATTTTAAACTTTTATTGTATATAAAACAAAACGTTACATAGTTTCTGTCCTTCCAGAGTCTGCAGCGTTGGGTGTAGAGGAGGGTGACGGCGAGGAGGGTGACAGTGAGGAGGGTGGCAGTGACGGGCCCTTGGCACAGCGTCCGGTCCGGCGCAAAGCAGCAGCACGTCAAGCAGCAGTTCAACCCTGGTGCATGGCACATCAAGCAGTCGGGTGCTCACTGATGCCGTCATGCAACTTCAGCGAGACACAATTGCCGCCATAAACAACGTTGCAGATGAGCTACGACAAACACGCACTGCAATGCAAGAAATTGCTATATTAATAAAAGAATACGTTAAAAAATGAACATTGATTGTTGTCTTCCTTATCTTACAAATGCCACATTCCAGGCGCCTACAATCAAAAGGTGAGCAGAAAACCTCTTTCCTATTTGAAATTTCTGCACATTGGACACGCTAAAATGAAATTGTCTGATTAATGCTATCCTCTGATCACTAAAAGCATAGTAAATGTCTATCCATAAATAACTGGTTGTTTATGCAACTGAATGGTCACATATAAAGTATAAAACACATAGATTCACATGAGGAATAGAACATGAGTGTCCTAGTCATTTGAATCTGGAAACATAAAAGACGTAAAATTCATGTTATAAATGAATAACCACTGAGGGTTGACTTCTACTTATTCCTACTTGACGGATTCATATTTTCACTGTTAGTCAGTGTATTGGACGGAGCAGACTGCTCGAGAATTAGTAGTAGTTGTGTGTACGGGGGATTGGTATAGCTAAATGGGAAATTTATGTTAGGGTGTTTCAGAAGTTGGTGAATTAAAACGAGTGAATAGACTGTGAAAACCCTCAACGATCAAGCGCACAGAGTAATAGACTTTGTGTAGAAGCTTCTTGATCGGGTCCTCACTTGGGGCTGTGCCATTCACCCGCTCTGATAACACGTGTAAAAGAGTTTAAAATGTTGCAGAAACTTGTGGATAAGTGGAAGGAGTGTAAATCCGGCCGGTTGGGGTCAGTGCTATTTGAAACTGTAGTAAGATGGCAGAAGAAAGTTTCAAAAGATGAAGAGAAGAAGGGATTAGAAAGGTTTGTAGACTGGATGAGGGAAATGCAGGAAAAAGGGATGTTTTGAGGTTATGAAAACACTCCACCAAAATTGAGCAAAAACAGTACGTTCATGGAGAAAGCTACAGTAAGTCGAGAGCAGACCACAGCAAAGCAACAGAGGCAGGAAGAATGCAAAAAAGGAAAGTAGTAAAAGCAGTACAACAGGCAGACTGCCTGACTGCCAATGTTTCCTGGGAGAGAGTAAATTCTCCATTCAATCATCATCCTCTGTGCTACCGATACATCAAATACCAGTTAAGACCTTGACTCCTCCAGAGACACAGCGAACTTAGAAAAAAGATAAGATAGCAGCACAATTGGAAATTGTGCCTGACCTCCCTACGCAGAGGCCGAGCTTTGATGAAGGCCCTCCAACACCAAATGCCACAGACACAACCTGACGTGCAAACACAGCCTGACACAATGCACACAACCCAGAGCTCACCTCTGATTATGGGCCCTCTAGTAATCATAAGGAATGGCCTGCTGCAAACAGCTCTGTTCCCAGGTGACACCAGCTCTCAAAAACAAGCAAGAGAATGCCTCAATGAGACTACTAGGCAGAGTAAAAATCCCTTTGCTACCACTAGCACACAGAGGATCTGCACTGGAAAAGCCAGCATCCACCATAGTCTTCACAGAGGAAACAGACCAAACTTCCCTGACAACTCGTTCACAGGTCGGGGCCTCTGAACATGAGTATGTAAACACATCAGCTGCAGCATGTGGTGGCCCCTCATTGTGAGGCATGACTAATCTATTTAACTGCATGGGCATACAAGATTGGAAAGAATCAGCAGACCAACAACGTTCAGACTGACATCAGGTGACCGCCAGCAACCCTGACTGTAGCAACATCCACTCATGTATAGACACACGTAGATATTACCATCAAATGCTGCTACAAACCGCAACCACGGCTGGGGGTCGCACCTCCTTCACCTACACTCCTTTCTCACTGCAGGACACCTCTTTAATAAAGTCCCTACTACCAGACAAACAAACGAGGTGCTCCATGGATCAAGGTATTCCTGGAAGCATGTGCTGGAGTAATCCCAGTTTTGGGAGACTGCACCTCACTAAGTATGCTAAGAGAGGTAGAACAGCGATGTGGGACAGATGCAGACGCAGACAGCACACCCCTTCACCAAGTAGTAGGGTTGGGCATCGAGATCTGGTTCCTAACCTCCGGTTCCGGAACCGTTAAGAAGCTGTTGGAATTGCGATCCTTTTTTTTCGGTTCTTAAACGTCCGCACTAGTTTGTTTGTTTTACTCTGCTCGCACTAGTTTGTTTGTATTACTCCGCCCGGCGTGCGGAGACTCCGCGATAGAACAAAGAACGTCACTCACTCAACATGGATGGCAGAAGAAGATGCTGCTCAAAAGTCTGGCTTCATTTTAATTTGAACAAAGATGGATTAGCACAGTGCAACATATGTGGAAAACTATGCGCTACTTAGTAACGTGTTACTGTAGTCGGACTACTTTTTTCAGTAACGAGAAGTCTAACGCGCTACTATTGCCAAACCAGTAGTCAGATTAAATTTACTTATCCAAATACACGGCGCGTTACTATTTTTGTCAGTAAAAATAAAAAGATCTGCTTTTTTCTTGCATCTCAGGGGGGTGACGTGGGTTAGTCGACACCTTCACGGATGGTTGCGTGTAGTCGGCTATACCGGCAGAAACGTAAACAATGGAGGGGGAGAGATACGCATTTTCCAGCTGGAAATACAAGCATTATTCATCTCAGCAAAAGATGGCAACATAAAGGTTCATTGTACACTCTGTGTTAACAACAAAGTGTTGTCTACTTTCAAGAATACAACGTCAAACTTGAAAAAACGCAACACAACCACATTAAAAGAGCAGGTCCCGCCCGGTGACGGTGAAAAGGTGTGAATAAACAAGACGAGTTCTCGATTTCACGGAGCTCCTGCTAACTCAGTCTGTGCTGAAATGCGAGCGGAGTCTCTCTTGAGAGTGTTTAGTGGAGAAATGTCTCGCTGCTTGCTGGCCCCGCCCCCTACCTTCATCATCACGCCGCTCATACTTGAGGACTGTGCTCATCCTTGGTTTCATAAAACCAATCCTTGCTGCTCTACTGCCGGTTCAATATTCATAAAATGTTCATTCATGATGTTACTGCCATTACAATATGCAAACAATTATTTAAGTTAAGTGAAGTCAAGAAAGACTGTCTTTATTTTTTTATATAAAAACGTGTATTTTCTATCAGGACATAGTTTTCAAGAGCAACTTAAAATGTCAGTGGATACATTGTTGATGTTACTGTTAAAAAAAAGCACATCAATAAAGTGAGTATTGGCAAAATCGTTAGTCCGCAGCTGTTGAATGTAACTAATAAAGTAACTTGTAATCTAACTTAGTTACTTTTAAAATCAAGTAGTCAGTAACTTAACTAAGTTACTTTTTAGGAGTAGTCAGTAGTCAAGATTACTTTGTCAAATTAACTGTGGCAACACTGGACCTGTTGACCTGCACCTCAAAGAATCAGAATCGAGAATCGTTTAGAACAGGAATCGAAACAGAGGATCGGGATCGGAATCGGGATCGGAATCGGTAAAATCCAAACGATGCCCAACCCTACCAAGTAGTGTATCAGTTATGGCCTGTAGTTTAGAGAAATTCCCCATACAGATGAAATCTGCTGAGTTAAGCCGCATTCCACCGGATGACAATGAAAAAGGCACAGCCTATTTGCTACGCGTCAGAGAGCTATGGCAGGACAGAACAGGTATAAACCCGGCCACAAGTGAGACCATTGAAATGCTGTTCAGAGGAGCTGTAGAAGCCTCGCTGTCCCCCACTCTACAAACATCACTGAAGACTGTGGTGGGATTGTCTACCATGGCATACACAGTCTGAGCCGCACATGTTACTCAGTACATCGACAATTAACTAGACCAACAGGAACAGGAAAACAAATGAAAAATGAGGGATAAAGTCAATCAAGCCAAGGCATCTGCAAAACAGATGCCCCACCAAAGTCAGCCCCAGCAGCCCACACAGTCTCTGCCGCAGGATCATCCACCCATGCCATCTCACCATCCTCCAATGCCCTATGGCCCCTATCCAGCCCCTCTCCCCTACCCCCTTACCCATCTCAACCAGCAGGGTCCCAGTATAGGCCTATATCCAATAACAGAGGCTGTGGAGGGTCCAACAACAGGCCCAGGGTAGTAGACCCTATAAGGTATGATCAGTGTTTTCAATGTGGCGGCTGGGGTCATTGGGCAAAACAGTGCCGGAACAGACGATATTCTCAGTCTCAGGGAGGTACTCCCAGGTATGTGTACAATACATACCCACCACAACAACAGGGACTCCCTCAACCAGCTCCACCTCAGCAGCCATACCAGGGACAATGGCACCAGGCCCCTGGTACCCCACAAATGCCCCTATAGGGGTCCCCAGGACTGACAGCAAGGGACTCACTGTGTTCTGAAGACTTGTTTCTCGAGCCTCTGGTCAAACTTACAGTAAATGGCCGAAATTACGTGTGTATGATCGACACAAGAGCCAGGTACTCAACATTAAACACGCCACTTCCTCCATCAAGGAATACCATACCTGTTGTTGGTTTCTCGGGAAACACAGAAGAGTGGCCTCTGTCTAGACCTGTTCCATGCACTTGGAACACCCTCTCCTTCGAGCACTCATTTCTACTTTCACATTCCTGCCCCATTAACCTGTATTCCAGAGACATCATGTGCTCACAAAATATTTCTCTACTCATGACCCTACATTATGTCGATATTACCTTTCCTGACGGCTCTGTACACAGATGTGCAACGCTTCCTGGTGTGTGGACGCTGTGTTTTAAGTGTTTTTATTGCCCCTATGCTTATGGTTTTACGTGACAAAACCGACTCTGTTTCCACTCAATTGCGAGAGCTAAAAACAGCTTCTCTCGCACAGTTAATACTGTCGCTCCGGCACTTCTGTCCACAAGTGCACGGGCATACGCCGGCTGCTAATGCTAACCGGCTGTCACAAACACCGGCTTTCTGATTTTACCCGGTTCCCTCCTCGTCATGTGGCCCAACAACTCTCTCATCTGGCTCGGTCTCTTTTGGATACTGCTGTCGCTCTGCCATCATCCTGTGGCAGGACTACTCGGATCCGCCGGAACGCACTGGAGCCACCACGATTCGGAGCTGCATCATCACCCGGACATCGCTCGCTCACATCACCGGCGTTACATCCACCGTGGGTCCCGCAGACACGTCCAGCTCAGTGGCTCCGGTGCAGCCAACTCTACTTGGTCCACCTCTCGTCGCTCTCCCAGAAACTCCAGCCGTACCGCCAGCCACCACGCATTAGCCGGCCTGGCTAGGTCGGCTGATGCCACCGCTGTCAAGCACGACACCTCCGCTGTCAACTTCGGACTGTTGAACATCCGCTAACTCACACTCGACTTCTCCACACTCAATGAATCCACTCCTCCCAGTTTTGTTTATATCTGCCGTCCCCGTGGCAACGGCCGTGGAGGAGGTCTCGCGGTAATCCATCGCAAGAAGTGGAAAGTCCTGTCCATCTCTGTCCCTGCATTCAGCTCATTTGAATGCCTTGTAATTAAGCTTCATGGACCCTCACCAATCATCATTGCCACAGTTTACCACCCCCCCAAGCCACACAGTCATTTTGTCAGCATATTTTCCACCCTAATCACTCATATATCCACTCTGTCACCTAATTTAATTGTGCTGGGGGACTTCAATATACACATGGACAACACCAACCTGCCTCTCACCAGAGATTTTGCATCCTGTCTGGACAGTTTTGGATTACAACCTCTCATAGATTGAAGATAAGGCGTGCTGCAGCGTTCTGGATACGCTGCAATGGTTTAATCGCAGAGGCCGGGAGTCCGGCCAGGAGAGAGTTGCAGTAGTCAAGGCAGGAGACGACCAGTGCTTGGACCAAGAGTTGCGTTGCATCCTTTGTGAGGAAGGTCCGAATCCTGCGGATATTGTAGAGGGCAAATCTGCAGGATCGGGCCACAGCAGTGATGTTGGGGGTGCAGGATAGTTGGTCATCGAGGATTACACCCAGGTTCCTCGCAGTTGAGGAAGGTAATACTGTGATGCCCTCGACAGTGACAGACAGGTCCATGCGAGGGCAGTCTTTCCCTGGGATGAAGAGGAGTTTGGTTTTATTCAGGTTAAGCTTGAGGTGATGTGCAGTTGTCCAGACAGAGATGTCAGCCAGGCAGTTCGAGATGCGAGTTGCAATGTGAGTGTCAGAGGACGGGGGAAAAGAGAGGAACAGCTGGGTGTCATCTGCGTAGCAATGGTAGGAGAATCCATGCGATGTGGAACCTAGTGATCTGGTGTATAGTGACAACAGAAGCGGTCCTAATACTGAGCCTTGAGGGACACCCGTGTCCAGTGAACAGGGTTTGGACATAGAGCCATTCCATGTGACCTGAAAGGTGCGATTTGTCAGGTATGATGTAAACCAGGTGAGAGCAGAGTCATTATGTCAAGTTCAGCCAGAGTGGAGAGGAGGATTTGGTGGTTGACTGTGTCGAATGCAGCAGATAGGTCGAGGAGAATGAGAACGGAGGAGTTGGATGAGGCTCTGGCGTCTCGCAGGGACTCGGTCACTGTGAGGAGGGGCGTGTCAGTGGAGTGAGCAGTCCTGAATCCTGATTGATTAGGGTCTAGGACAGGGGTTCCCAAACGTTTCAGACCGCGACCCCCAAAATAACAGTACCAGAGACTGGAGACCCCCAATATCCCTGGAGGAGACTGAAACACGCCACTAATAGGCGTATCCAAACACGGGCATAACAACAATACAAAAGAACAGAACCTTGACAACCATGATATGATTTTACATAAACAGTTTACTATCAGATAAAAGCAGAATATCTCAGTCAAAGTCATCTCCATGGAACTTAGGAGTGAACATTGTTGCTGTCATGTGCAAACTTCATTTTGACACAATACTTTCATTTCCATGTTAGCAGCAGAACATCTCAGTCAAAGTCATGAAAATCATTTCGCGACCCCCCAGCGGCATCTCGCGACCCCCTGGGGGGTCCCGACCCCCACTTTGGGAACCCTTGGTCTAGGAGATTGTTCTGTGAGAGATAGGATGACAGTTGGTTGTAGGCGGCACGTTCCAAGGTTTTAGAGAGGAATGAAAGAAGAGATACAGGTCTGTAGCTTTGGATGTCAGTAGCGTCTAGGGTGGGTTTTTTTAAGGAGAGGCTTCTCGGTAGCTGTCAAAAAAATCAGCTGGAATGACACCTGAGGTGAGGGAGGAGTTGATCAGGGTGGTGAGGAATGGCAAGATGTCGTGTGAGATGTCCTGGAGAAGAGAGGAGGGAATCGGGTCGAGGGAGCAGGTGGTGGCACGGTTAGATGTAACAAGTGCGTGAACGTCTTCAGAGGTGAGGGGGCTAAAGCTGGTAAGACCATCAGAGTTGAGAGTTGGGGGAGATGTCTTCTGGGAGGGAATAGGCGTGAATGAGGAGCTGATGTCATTTACTTTCTTGGTAAAGTAAGTTGCAAAGTCATCGGCAGTAAGGGAGGAAGGAGGGGGAGGGGTAGGAGGGGTGAGGGGTTTTCCCTGTAACGGACCACTGTCTCCTCACTTTTAATGCTGTACTCCACCTTTCCAGTATCAAATCACCCTGTCTCATTTCATTTTGTAATATCAAGGACATTAACCACGACACTCTCTGCTTTAATATTGACAGTCTTCAGATCCCGGACTCTTTCTCCACCCCCGATGAACTGGTCACTCTGTATAACACCTTCCTCACCAACACTCTCACCTCACTCGCCCCCCGTGAAAACCCGGTCCTTCTCTGCATCTGCCCCCTGGTTTACCCCCGAGCTCATGTCCATGAAAACCAAAAACCGTCAGCTTGAGCGACTCTACAAAAGAACTGGTCTCACCATCCACAAGGATGGAAACATGTACACCACCCATATTTCACACTATAAGGACCTAATTTCTCAAACCAAAACCAGCTACTACTCTGGCCTCATCCTCTCCAATGAAGGAAACTCAAAAACCCTCTTCTCTGTTATGAATAAAATCCTCCAGCCCCCAAATTCTCTACCCCTCCACCTGTACTCCACGGAAACCTGTAACTCCATTATGGACTTCTTTAACCAGAAAATCCATAACATCCATCAGCAGCTACATCTCAACTCGTCACCTCTCTCCCCACCTGAACCTCCTCCACCCTGTCATCTCTTCTCCAGTTTTATTCTTCCCATTACCTCTGAAATCTCCGACCTTATCCACAGATCAAAGCCCACCACATGTCAGCTCGACCCCCTCCCCACAACCCTAGTCAAATCCTGCTCCTCCTCCCTGCTCCTCTTAATATCAGCTATTATCCACTCTTCACTTTCATCTGGAACAGCCCCTTCACTTTTCAAAACTGCCGCTGTCACCCCCATATTAAAGAAACCAGGTTCAAACCCCAACAACTACGATAACCTCTGCCCCATTTCTAACTTACCTTTCATTCCCAAAATTCTAGAAAAAAGTGTCGCCACCCAACTTCACTCTCACTTATCCCTCCACTCACTCTACGAACCTTTCCATTCTGGTTTCTGCCCCCGTCACAGCACAGAAACCGCCTTACTCAAAATCACCAACGACCTCCTCATTGCAGCTGACTCTGGTTCTGTCTCCATCCTCATCCTCCTCGATCTGAGTGCTGCCTTTGACACCATCTCACACCCCATCCTCCTCAGTAGACTCTCCTCCATCGGCCTCTCCCACACTCCCCTCAGCTGGTTCCACTCTTACCTCACAGGCCGCGCTCAGTTTGTACAGCTCAAATCCTTCACTTCAGAACCCTCCCCAGTCACTGCAGGCATGCCCCATGGATCAGTCCTGGGGCCCCTTCTCTTCATCATCTATCTCCTCCCCATCGGTCACATCCTCCGTAAATTCAATATCCAGTTTCACTGCTACGCGGATGACTCCCAGCTCTACCTTTCCTGTAAACCAAATTCCACATTACCACTCCCTACCCTCCCTCACCTCTTGTCTCTCTGAATTAAAAACCTGGTTCACCTCAAACTTCCTTAAATGAAACTGCAGTAAAACTGAAATCCTCCTCCTCTGCATTAAATCCACCCTTTCTAAAGTTAACAGCTTCTCTCTCACCATCGACAGCTCCTCAGTCTCCTCCTCCCCTCAGGTAAAGAGTCTGGGTGTCATCCTCGACAGCACACTCTCCTTTCACTCTCACATCAACATCACCACCCGCACCGCCTACTTCCATCTCCGCAACATCAACAGACTCCGCCCCTCCCTCACCCCCGACTCCACCGCTGTCCTTGTCCACAGCCTCGTCACCTCCCGTCTCGATTATTGCAATTCTCTCCTCTTTGGCCTCCCTCAAAAGACTCTTCATAAAATCCAACTGGTCCAAAACTCAGTCAACTGGTCCGTATCATAACAAAGACCCCCACATACCACCACATCACCCCTGTGGTGGTCCGTATCATCACAAAGACCCCCACATACCACCACATCACCCCTGTCCTCCAGCACCTCTACTGGCTTCCTGTAAAATTTTGTATCAATAACAAACTCCTCCTGTACACATTCATGGACATTCACAACCTCGCCCCTCCCCACCCCTCTGTGCCCCCTGCCTGCCTCAGCACTATGGGGGGTAGGACCTTCAGCTGCTCTGCTCCTCAGCTCTGGAACACCCTCCCACCCAACCTCCGTAACTGTGACTCTCTCCCCCTCTTCAAAACAAGACTCAAAACTCACCTGTTCCGGACTCTAACTCCCTGCCTTTACCGTCACTGCCTATTTTATTGTGTTGATTTTGTGTTTTTTATCTACTTTTGTTTAACTAATTGTATGATTTTAACCCACTCTGTTTTGTAAAGTGTCCTTGAGTGACCTGAAAGGCACTAATAAATTAAATGTATTATTATTATTATTATTAAAGCATGCAATGAGACAAATGGTACAGACAACTGTTGACACGAGTGACCCTAGTGATGCAAAAGGGGCTGAGATCTGGTGGGGACTGATTCCTGACTTCCCCTCCACCCCAATCCATGATATATTTTCTCTCTGGCTCCCATGGATCTCTGTTCTGCACCTCTACTCTGATCCCCTCGATCCACCTCACTGCACTTTCAACTACGAGCTACATGGTAATAATAATAATAGCTATGATATCTTATGGGATGGCTTTCTACAGCAATGTCTAGAGACCAGAGATATATACGCAGGCCCAGAAGGTGTGGCTGCTGCCGTTTCCTTACCAGAATGTCTGCAGGTGATATATGCATTAGGTGACACATCCGCCTCCCACGTTGCATTAAAAGTGGCCAATGGAGGAGAAGCTAAGAACCTTGGTCCAATGATAAAGTGTTGTCTAGCGGCTACTAGGGTGGCACATCTCTTTGTGATAAACGGTTCCATATGCATCTAGATACACAGGTTACGATTCGATATTACAGACTGATTCGATTCGAATCAATTCCATACAGTGTAAGAACGTTACGATTCGATTCTACGGTTAATATTTGTTTTAGATATTTTATATAATAAAGAAGCCAATTCTATGAAAGTGACAGTAATATAGTTTCTTTTCAAATATGTAAAATACCACATATCCCCAAGCATTGTGGCTGTATGGCACTGGCAAAAAAAAAAAAAAAACAGAACAACAAAATCACGTCATGTATTTATTTTTAGACATGGACCAAAAAAAAGTCTGGCTGAATCGTTGGATGGCGGTCACAGGACAGTGTCGTGGACGCTACCCGTGCTGCAGCCGCCTCTTGTGGCGCAAGTTGAGACACAAGTGATCGACATTCAGAGCCATCCGTCTCTCACGTGCGGTCGTGGAGTGCCTATGGTCACACGGCAGCGTCGCTGCCTCTCCACCTCCACCTCCTCCATGTTCTGTGTTGTCCCTTGTTTATAACTCATACCAGCTAGCCAGCTACGGCATTTCACAGGCAGCTTCAGCTCTCGCGTTGTTTTAGAGACGCTGGTGTAATGCCGCCAACCGCTTCAAAGTCTCGGGATACCCGATCCATGACTCTGTAATCGATGCATCTAGGAATTCATTGATAATTCATATCGATTGAGGAGGCTGCTACCGATGCAGCCATATCTCTCACTTGTTGAACCGAATATCCGGTCACATCGGTTTATCGTTTACAACCCTATGGGTTACTGATTGGACACCCACCCAAAATGAAAACTCCGCTACTCAACATCCACTAAGACTTATATGATAACCCATTCATCACACAGTCCTTCATCCAGAAAAACATTACCTCTCCCGCACACATGGCAGAGAAAACACTGACCATCCCGACTCACAAATTATGTTGAACAGTCTACCTGATGCTCTGTGGTCTATGGGTCCTCTCAATGTTGGATTACTCAATATCCCACCAATCCATATTCCTTTGAAACCTTATACCGTCCCTATCTACAAAAGGCAATATCCTCTGAAATGTGATCAGGCAGTAGGCATTAATAACACCATTGGAGGTTTACCACACAGTGGAGTATTAATACCCACCACCTCCCCTTGGAACACACCCATCAACCCTGTTCCCAAACCTGGGGCCCATTTCACAAAGCAGGTTCAACAAACTCTGAACCTAACCCTGAACTCTGAGTTGAACAACTCTGAGATGGGCAACTCTGAGTTTTCAGTTTCAGAACAGCGGTTTTGAATTAGTTCAGTCAACTCTGAGTATGTAAACTCTGAGTTACGTGCGTGCCTGCCGACTCTACAAAGCCATCATCAATGGAGCTCCGATACTACGATTCACCATGGCAACGGGGAGAGCATCATTAGATATTACTGAGTGTTTATGTAGAAAACGAGCCATCCTGAGAAAGTGGAGCAACGTAACTGCAGCAAAGTAGCGATAGTTGGCGTGGCAGACAATTACTGCCCGATCTAATGTGTATAACTGAACGAAACAGTCGATTGATCTAAAGGTAATAAGTCTTTATTTTCAGCCTTGCAGAGCAACACTGTGGTGTAATGGTTAGCAACGCTGCCTCTGGTGCAGGGGACAGCGGCTCAATTCCAGTAGTAAACAATGTAGCGCAATGAATGAATTATCATTTTCATTGGGTGTAATCCCCCCAGGCACAGAAAGAAAGTGGCTTCAGTTGAAAATTAAGCATAAGAATATTGTGCAAATACGTTGACTAAGGCATATGATTTTAATCATATTTCACATATTAAACAGTAAATATAAGCAGATATTTCAACACAGGAATGTACTTAAACATTTCATAAATCTCCCGTTCACAAAAACACTACCTCCGCAAAGAATCTGGTTGCGGATTATGTCCGCAATATGAAATGTTGAAAACTGTTAGATAATGTCTAATGTGATTGGTAGGAAAGGTAATCAAAATCCTCTCCCGACGCAAAGCTGCTAGAATCACTTTTATTTCCATATCGATTAGGTTGGCGATGAAAGGACGGCACATTTTTTTCAGAGTTGGTTCAGATTCCGGAAAAAGGCGGAGACTTGTAGGGAGAAACTCAGGGTTTGTTGAAGCAAACCTGCTAGCAAGCAGGTTAGTTTCACGGAGCATGTTACCCGGGTAACTGACTCAGATTTATGCTGAACTGGCTTTGTGAAACCGAAAAACCAGAGTTTCCCTCATCTCAGGGTTAACTAACTCAAGGTTTTCACTAAACCTGCTTTGTGAAACGGACCCCTGCTTTGTGAAACGGACCCAAGGTCATGATAATAATCATCTTGCTTTATTATTATTATTAGCACTACCATCTCCTCAAACTAAACAAGCAGCGTCTCGGAGCTGTCATTTTCCTAAATGAGCCGCGGGACTCGATGTTTCGCGCTGTAGCGGAGACTCATAGTTTTTCTCTTATGATTATTGTGCTCATAGCAGACATGTTATCAGTAGAGTTATGGAAGGTTGTATTCTCCTCGGAAGAGGTTCTGTTCCTGGTACCATGATGGCTACTCTGATATGAATTGTTTAGCTTATGCTTTTGATATTATGACTGTTTCATTTGATCAGTATTGCTCTGTTTACTATTTCCACATGCATGTGCAATGAAGAATTGCTTGCTGTGTGTAACTGCAACGAAGGACAGCTTACACATACCGGCATACATATAGGATGCTCAACGCAATGAAGACATGCTTACATACCCTCTATATGATTATGAGATGTTTATTTGTGTTGATATAATAGAATTGTATCAAAAGGGGGATAAAAAATCTCCTACCTGGAGCCCGTCCCAGAAAGCAGGTTTTCCTGAAACTCTGAGTTTGTTAACCCTGAGAAGAGGGATACTCTGAGCTTTCCGTTCCAGAAAAAGAGGTAACTCAACCTTTACGTCAGTTACCATAGTAACTGACTCTGAACCTAACCTGCTCGCTAGCAGGTTTGCTTCAACATACCCTGAGTTTCTCCCTACATGTCTCCACCTTTTTCAGAATCTGAACCAACTCTGAAAAAAAATGGAAATAAAAGTGATTCTAGCAGCTTTACGTCGGGAGAGGATTTTAATTACTTAGAAGGAAATTACTTTTTTTCTTACTGATACATATCTAAACATTATTATCTGACATTTTCCACATTTCATATCGCGGACATATTCCGCAACCAGATTCTTTGCAGAGCTCTTTAGATTGTTTTGTGAACGGGAGCTTTCTGAAATGTTTAAGGACATTTCTGTGTTGAAATAACTGCTTATATTTACTGTTTAATATGTGAAATATGATTAAAATCATATGCCTTAGTCTACGTATTTCCACAATATTCTTATGCTTAATTTTCAACTGCAGCCACTTTCTTTCTGTGCCTGGGGGATTACACCTATATGAAATCGAGATTTTGTTCAGTGTGCTACTTTATGAACTATACGGAGTTGAACCCCTGTCACCTGTACGGATCGGCATTGCTAACCATTACACCGCGTGTCAATGTACTTGTCTGGAAATAAAGTTATCACCTTTAGATCAATCAATTGTTTCATTCAATTATACACATTAAGTCGGGCCGTAAATGTCTCGCCAACTATCTACTTTGCAGCAGTTACATTGGTCTGCTTTCTAAGGATGAGCTCGTTTTCTCAGTAATATCTAATAACGCTCTCCCGGTTGCCATGGTGAATCGTAGTATCGGAGCTCTATTGATAGCTTTGTAGAGTCGGCAGGCACATGCGTAAATCAGAGTTTACATACTCAGAGTTGATTGAACTAATTCAGAACTGCTGTTCTGGAACCGAAAACTCAGAGTTGCCCATCTCAGAGTTGGTCGACTCAGAGTTCAGGTTTAGGTTCAGCGTTTGTTGAACCTGCTTTCTGAAACGGGACCCAGCTCAGGACGGTTAGTCACTCACAGTTTTGGGACCTGTTGAGCTGGCTGCTGCACAGAGTTGGGACACAATACAGGAATAACATTCCCACCTGGATTTTGGATAATAAAATTATGTCAAAAGGGGGAATTGTTAGAATTGGCTTTTACTTAGTTGATTTTCATTTTAGACTTGTACTTTTTCACTGAACTCATAAATCACTGGTTGTGCTCATTAGAGCAGTGTGACATTTAAATCTGATAAGCAGGAACCTGTTGAATCTTCAAGGCCCTCTTTGGCCTATTAGTTAGGATTGCTAGAATAGATACACACCTGAAGGACAACACCCATACTTTTATATTACATTTCCAAGTCAGAGACAACTGACCAGTAAGACTCGGTTGCGTGAAAGTTCAACCTCTGTACAGGGCAGTCCCAGTATCCAGCACCCGGAAACGCAGCTCGCTCTGACTGAGCTCCTGCAGGAGCTCTGCCATTCCGAGCCCAGCGCTGCCATACTTTACTTGTGACCTGAATAAATTCTATATTTGTGAACTGAAGATTTCTCTAGTCTATGCTTGGGCTTCCAACAAAAGGACTGGGGGTTAATATGACAATTACACAAACTTCCGTGAGACTGTGTTGAAACGTTGGTTCAGTCCTCCACACAGTGCTGCAGGCTCACACAGGGCGTTGTCCCGCTAATTAGCACCAACTGGTATACGCCTTTAATTTACGAAGACAATGGGATTCATCATGCTAGGAACAAAAATACAAACAGTTCTGTGGTTTAAGAACACGTCATGAAGCTGATGTAGACTTTTCTTTGGACTGTTTTCAAGAACACATTTAACAACAAATTTAGGAAGATAATGGTGAGAGTGGCTCATTGTTATCTGTGTGATATTTGGTTAGAGGGTTCCAATTTATTACTTCTAAGTCACAGTCATCACCTTCATTGTCAGGGAACTCCAAGCCTTAAACCTGACTTTCAACTGTATGTGTAGCGAGATCTGGGCAGCATTGTTAAATAAGCACGGCTGCTTAAAACCCATCAAATCAGCCACGTGAAGATGACACTGAACCGAGTTACCGAGGAGTCTTCTGAAAACCACAATCCAGAAAACATGATCCAGCACAGTTGAAGTGTTTTCATGACTCGGCTACAAAACTTGTTTATTTTCAAAAGAACTACAACCCAACAGCAAACAAATCCCTTCTGATCAATTACATTTCATCAGTTTGTTTTGACACAATGGTTTTTACATCATGAAGATGCACAGAATCCTTATTTTTATTTATTTTTTATTTACATTTTAACCCTAAATCACTTAGTGATTTCCAATTATAATGTTTTTTTTCACATTGCTGTCTCAATAATATAAATAATAATACCAAATTAAAAAATAAATCATCTCAGCAAAAACATTTTGCCACTTATTGGATCCTTATTTCCTTAAAAAGCAGTGATGTAACGTAATCTTTTTTACAATATGTTTGTTCATTTCATTTCATATTCTTTTGTTATATTTGTAAGCTTTCTTGACACTGTGTTCTTGCTTAGATCATATGTTTAATGAACTCACCAGAGACAGAGAGCAGCAGAGTAAAGCAGAAAAGCACGGTCAGCTTCATGATTTCCAGCTAATGTACGTGTCTCCGTTGGCAGCAGGTGTGTGTTTCACACATTGTGTTTGCTGTTCATATGCAGCCTGTCCAACTGGCTGTAGCTGTCCTCTGATTGGCTCCATTGGAAAGGCCAGGTGATACTCTCCAGGTAGTTTAAAGGAATAAAAAACAAAAGTTTATTGCTGATCAATTTTTATGGCTGCTTATATTTATTAAAATATTTAATTTACTTTTGCTCTCAATGCATTTTTATTCACTTTTACTTTTATTGCATTTTCCTTTCATTTGTATTGATTTATTTTCATTGTTTCATATATAGTACAGTTTTATCACTGTTTCAGTTGTACCTTCGTTTATTTGGCGTTATTGTTTGGGGGTTCATGTGTCAGTGTATGCTCGAGAATACCTGCACTCACACAGATCTCAAGTAGTTGTGTGTACGGGGGATTGGCATAGCTAGAAGGGATATTTTAGTTAGGGGGTTTCAGAAGTTGGTGAATTAAAACGAGTGAATAGACTGGGAAAACCCTCTACGATCAAGCGCACAGAGTAATAGACTTTGTGTAGAAGCTTCTTGATCGGGTCCTCACTCGGGCGCTGTGCCATTCACAGTGTAAAGATGTCAGAAAAAAGTTCCAAAAGATGAAGAGAAACAGACAGGAACATTTTTGGCAAATGGCCAATGTTTTCTGGGAGATATTAAATTCTCCATACAATCACCGTCCTCTGTGCTGATGATACATCAAAGGCCAATTAATACCTTGACTCCTACAGAGACACACAGCAACCGGAGCAAAAGATAAGACTGACACACACACACACAACCCAGAGCTCCTATGAGAAAAACTACAACTCTCCTCTGCAATGGACAGCAACAACCAACAGAAAAAGCATTCGTAGAGGTTAAAACAGCATGATCTACAGTATGCAGAGTACACTGATCACTGGAGAAGGAAAGGTTTTGTGACCAGAAAGACTCCACTATGGAGACCAGGTTGTAGTCAGAAGTAGCTTCATGGCAGTCCACCACCTATCATGACTCTCTCTATTCCGGCAAGTTTAAACGTAGCTCATTTAACTTATATCCGAACTCTCCTACAAAAGATGCAATTGGAGTCCCCATAGGTGTACCTGATGAATATACATTGGTTGATCAAGTCGCTGCAGGGTTAGAGTCAACCCTGTTCTGGTGAGCCACTATGAAAAAAATATGTGGACAGAATTAATGACATTCATTTTAATATTCAAAGTTTTAATAATGTGACTAGGAATGCCATTGCCGGACTACATGAACAATTGGCTGCTACTTCCCTGGTGACTTACTAAAACAGAATGGCCCATAGTGCACTGTTTTCCCAGGATTGCTGTGTGTTTATTCCTAAAAACACAGCCCCAGATGGCTCCATAACTCAAGCCCTCTCTGGCCTCAAAACTTCACTGCTCAAAAAAAAGGGAACACTAAAACAACATAATGTAACGGCAAGTCAATCACATTTCTGAGATATCAGTAGGGTTGGGCATCGTTTGGATTTAAACGATTACGATTCTTCATTTTGATTCCTGTTCTTAACGATTCTCGATTCTGATTCTCTGGCAGCAGCAGCAGCAGGCTCTGACTGGCTAACGCTAGCATCACTCTGTGAGCTTACAACATATATGAACACATTTGACACAGTTTTAGCAATTGATTGTCTATAACTTTAGCTAGCCTTAGAATAAGACAATCATCATTTTCATGTACCTGATTCCGTTTTCAACGAGGAGTCGTTGGCTGATGGTTGACTGTCCGATGAAGTGGAGGAAGGGGCAGGAGCAGGAGAGCTGCGCAACAAGTTAAACACTGTACACTCATTCATGGATTATACCTTGCTTCAGGCAAAGGCGTTTAGCCATGTTTGTTGTGCATCCTCCTTTGGCAGTAATAGGTTTTTGACAGGTGTTGCACTGAGCCAATCTGTCCTTTTTCAAAGTAAAATGAAGCCAGACTTTCGAGCCACGTTTTCTGTGGTCCATGTTCAGATGAGTGATGTTCTTCCAGGTGGAGATACCAATGCCGCGTAAACAAACAAAGCCAGTGTTGTAGGTAGGAAAAACCCTGAACCCTGTAGGAAGGAAAAACCCTGAAGTTACTTAGCTAAGTTCAAACCCTGCTTTGTGGTACAGGCGGGTGAAACTGTCAATCTACCTGCCAGTGTTGTTGACCAATCAGGTAGCCTATGTGTGTTGTTGAGTGTTGTTAAGCACCCGCCCCGCGACCTCCCCTCAGCTGGCGAGTTTGACGGTGCGTGCGCGTATAGCCCCGTTCACATACGCCGCTAATTGCCCCTCGCTTTCTCGCTGAATTCTACTCGCTGGCAAAAAAAATTCACTGCCACTGGCGGCGAGTTCAAGCAGCAACTCTCTGTGGAACTCTCTGTTGATGTCAACTGTCAATCATCTCTATTCTACATTCTCATTAGTACTCGCTTTACTCTCATTGCAGAAAGTTAAACTTATTTTGTCTCTGTCCCCGCCCGCATTGCATCGCCTGTCCAGGGCCCTCATTTATAAAACTGTGCGTAGGATCCTTACTAAAAGTGTACGTACGCCAAAAAGCCAAAGTTTGCGTGCGCCAAAAAAAATCTGATTTATAAAACTGTGCGCACGCAAGCTGTACGCAATGTTCCCTTTATAAATCACAGGATCACCTACAAGTGTGCGTACCTGAATCCCGCCCTGTACACGCCCACTTTTTACCATATTGATGAGCCGGCATGCAATCGTTTCCGTGTGGTGAATCACGGCGACAGGTCAGAAAATAGCGAAGAAACGTAACTTTAAAGAAACGGAGAAAGAGACACTTGTTGGGGAGGTGGAGGCCGGACAATAATTTAATTTAGTGGCCACAGCAGCGGGATCACGAATAAAAAGACGCAGTGCGAGGGGCAACACATTGCTGCTGCTGTCAACGGCGTCAGTGGGACGGAGCGGACGGTGATCTGAAGGTAAATTACATCTTTCCGCTCCTAACATGGATTTAATGTATTGCTAGAGTATTTGAGGAGGTTTGATTTTGATGTGACTTTGACGGGGATTGTGTCCGTAAAAGGAGGGAGACACAGACGCGACTGAGACCAGAGGTATAAGGGGGAAGAGATTTTAAACTTTTATTGTATACAAAACGTTAAATAGTTTTTGTCCTTCCAGAGTCTGCAGCGTGTGGCGTAGAGGAGAGTGACGGTGAGGAGGGTGATGTGAGGAGGGTGACGGGCCCTCGGCACAGCGTCCGGGTCCTGCGCAAAGCAGCAGCGCACCCCGGACGCATGGCACATCAAGCGGTCGGGTGCACACTGATGCCGTCCTGCAACTTCAGCAAGACACAATCACCGCCATCAACAACGTTGCAGATGAGCTACGGCAAACGCGCACTGTGATTAATAAAAGAATACGTTTACAATGAACATTGATTGTTGTCTTCCTTATATTACAAACGCATAACATCCTCACGGATTCTTGCGCCCTGTTGATACCCCTCCAGTCGGGCAGGGGGCCGAGGCTCATCATGCTGGGGACTCTACCACCTTTGCCGGGTGGTAGAGTCTGCCTCCTGAAGTTCGGTAAAGTTGCGCTCTCCACGCTCCATGACTGAGCGCGCACGAGCGTGGCACTCATTATAGCGCATTTCCTCTGCGCTCTGGTGGTTTTAAAACGAGGATAAGTGTAACAATTATACGATGGCTTAATGGCTGTATGTATGTGCGTTGATGATATATGCACATAAATAAGGAGAATATTTAGTTATTCCCGCTGTGTTCTGCAGTGATCTAATGAAGGGTATTTATTGTATACTGTATTACATGCATTTGGGCCGTCTCCTCCTCCTGCGGTGACAGCGCTGATTCAATATTTCAAAATGATTTTGATTTAAGATACAAGTCAGATTTTTGTATCACTCATTAAAAGCGTCAAAAACATTGCTGGAGTTCATCATGATAACGCAGATGATATGGAGTGTAATTAAATGTGTGTGAGTCATCAAAAATATATAGTTCTTCTCACGTTTACTGCTGATTCCCTTCCAGTCTCCAGAATGTGCGTACCGGTACGCATGCCCCAGAGTTTGCTTACGGGTATGCACACTTTCCCGTCAAGTTTGGTTTTTATAGATCACAACATTTGCGTGGAAAGTGACGTACGCATGTTTCCAGCCCCGTTTTGTGCGTACGCAAGCCTTATAAATGAGGCCCCTGGACACATTCGGCTAGAACACATTCACATTCATTGACAGCTGTCGCTCAGAGATGGGCGAGTGGCGGCGTATATGTGAATGGGGCTTTAGTCAAAACCAAAACACCAAGGAAGGCTGAGGAATAGTCACCCACTTATTAATAATAATAATAATAATAATAATAATAGTCATAATAAACAAATAGTATAAAGGCTCAGCACTGTGTTTTAGTCATTTTTGTTCTCATCTTTTCCTGAATGATTAAACTCCTCAACCCCATTTAATGTCAACATTTGTATCAGTACCAGCAGTTTGTAAGAAATTGGTCAGTAATTGATGTCATATTTTGGTTCTCAGAATTCACCAAAGTGATGCATTACAATGAAATAATTCCGAATTTTCTCCCGGACCCCCGAGAGGATCGCGAGCCCCCCCACCATAGTCTCCAAAAATCCTGAGGGAAACACTGCAAACCCATTTGTAATCAGGAGAAAAAACTTAAACTTAGAGGCAATTAACCACGAGTCGTCAAAGGAAAAAAAACACTTGCACAAACTTTAATGTGTATTCTGTACAAGTTCAAGAACCATTCTTATGCATTTTCTGAGTCATTCACCTTTATTTTAGGCACAAACTATTTTGGCTGGTTAAAAACCACTGTGCCACAGTGGCTGATGGCCAAAAAAGTTAACTTCAGGCCCTGGGTACAGGCCTCTGGTTTATCCAACAACATGAAATTATTTTAATTCAGCTTATTGAAGCCATTTTAACTTGAACAAGTTTGTAAGATCAAGACGAGATCATGGAAGACGTTGATATCACGCTGTAAAACATGTCAAATAATAACCAACACTTTTAGATATTTTGCATCATCAAAGTAAAGTGACATGCCAAGTGCTGTACCATTTGTAACATGTTGTATATCTGTTTAGGATTTGATTACTTATTTTTTTTTACACAGAATCTCAAAGTAATCATGCACGAAATGAGTCATGTCTTGTATCTTATTGGGTCGTTAGGTTCTATTTACATTGAGTTAGGCTAATACATTGAGAACCACTGATAAATTATATTAAAACATATTTTGCTGTATGGTAATGATGCCGAATGGGCCAAACAAAAGAATGTCCATGTAGGCTATGTGGCAACATTTTGGTTGGCCCCACCAAATCTCACTCCAAGGTTTTATGAAAAGTTAGACAGCACTGCGCTAACAACAGGTCTCTCTTTGTGTGTTTTCCGTTCCAGGATCTGGGAATCTGATGCAGCTGTGGAGCGCTGATGATGAAGACGTGGTGATGATGATGATTATGTCTACTGCTGTGCGCTCTGACCCTGTATAGCCCATTTTTATTAGCTGAATGCAGGCTTTTAGTGCCAATAGCCACATGGTGGTGAATGAATGTCAGTGGTCTACAGATCCAAAGATGAATGAGATCAGATTTTTTTATGCTCTCCTTGAGAGGTGAAGGTAAAAGAGTATACATCATAATTTGCATATGTGAAATATGAAATAACAAGTGTAAATAGCTTTTATGTTGATATGCTGTCATTGTATCAATAAAACAAACCAGTGGATTTTAAGACATAAGGAGGCTTCATTTTTCAGATAAAAATGATTATATAGCCCAGTTGAGAGAAAGAGAAAAACAACATTTTTTTTTTAATTCAGCAAAACATCTGGCTGAAAAGGGTTCAAATGTGTTTCTGCTGAAACTGCGACATGACGCAGCCTTTTCTTACGTCAGTCGTAAATATTACCTGTCGGTGCGTTCAATGGCTCTGGGGTCAAACTTGACAAAACCCTGACACGTAGGCTACATGGGTATCCAGCAGTTTTGATGGTTGCTTCGTTACTACTGTATCAACAATAATGGCTGCATAACAATCGTTTATTTACAGTTGTTCACTGTACATTTCCTCCCATATAATACAATTCCTTTACTACAAGTGTCACTGCGCGCACGTATACACTAGATCTGTGTCGTGAGTCCTGGTTGTGTTGTTTCCGATAGTACCTAAAGGTGTCATGAGAGATCTAACCTTAGCTAATCGCCTTCAGCGGAAACCAGCTGAGAGAAAGGGTAGAGAAGACAAGATGGCGGAGTGAGTGGGTTGCGCTTTCGATAGACGGTTGCGACCCTTGAAGTTTGCAGAAAACGCTCTTAAGTGATTGAAACGACTGAAAAGCATCACAACCACCGGGAGTGTAATTAAAAGAGCTGCTTTTTTCTGGTCAGCACGGAGGAGGTCCGGACATTTTTCCGCGACGGTCCTTTTGACAGCGTTAGCTTGATGACTAGCTGCTACTTCGAGGTAACTGGGTGGCTGTTGAAGGCCGTATTTCTTTCGGGATTAGCTTCGGATGTAAATAATTTGATACTGACACGGAGGAGAAGGTTTTATTTGAACGAAGATCCATTGTAGCTGGTAGCATATGAATTAATGCGAACAAAGCCTGGAGAAATCCGTTTCTCGACTTGCTTGTTACGTTAATATAGCCGTACTGGTTTGGAGTAACAGCTAGTCCATACTCGCCCTCATCAGCGCCAACTGGGAAGACAGGAGTCTGTATGTGCTGCTGACAACCGGCTAGACTGCCACACAGTTTCCTGAAGTGACCGGGGGGAGATCGTCATTTGGTGGATATTATGGCGAGCAGCAGTGGCTCCAAAGCCGAATTCATAGTCGGCGGAAAATATAAGCTCGTCAGAAAAATAGGATCAGGATCTTTCGGCGACATATATCTGGCAATCAACATCACAAATGGAGAGGTACGTTACTGCATTAACGTTTACATTGGACTATATAATAAGTATTTTAGCTTTTTAAATCGGCCCACCTATTACAAGTTGTAAAATGAATGTGGCCGAATCTGCTTCACGATGCATCAATGGGCATAATTCCTTTTAGTTGACCGTTGCTATAACTTCTGTTTTAACTGTTGGTCGTTTTTAGGAGGTTGCTGTAAAACTGGAGTCCCAGAAAGCCAGACATCCACAGCTGTTGTATGAAAGCAAGCTGTACAAAATCCTTCAAGGTGGCGTCGGGATCCCACATATTAGGTAAGTGGACTTGTTTATGTTATTATATGTCGTCGTGTAACTACAATGGTACGTTGGAAGGGAAGGGAACGTTAAAGAGGCAGCAGCCTGGTTGGCATTAGGCCTGCTAATCTGCCAACGTTACTTGGTCTAATCCGTCAACGATATATTTTCTGCGAACAGTTAAAATCCCGTCGGGTTTTTACTACACGCGTTGTTTAGTACCTGTCTTGTATAGAGCCCAGCTGTGTGTTTGTTTTTCTTGTGAATATTAACGGTTAGGGATGAGGAAAACCAGGTCTGTGGTTGGAAATGGCCGCTCCTCTTTTGTTGTGTTAGCTTCCAACATGTCTTCCTCGACCCTGTTAGAAAATGGCGGCGGAGCACAGAAGCGAAGACAACAAGCCGAGTCCCACGGTAGAAGTGTGTTTCCACAAACATGATTTCAGGCCCTAACGTTATGTTAGCGTTAAGTGACTCTGTGTGCCCGGTAACAGGGTCCCGGTTACTGGTTTGTGTTGTGTTGAAGTGTAGCCCGACAGAGGAAGTGGGAATGAAGGCACGAGCTGTGTCCCTCACGTCCCCTCCAACTATAGAGATTAAACTCTGCTATTGTTTCACCGTTGTTGATAATATTATGGGCTGCCATGTAAAACTGTGGACCAGTTGCTGCTGCCTGTGACGTTTCTGTGTTTATATATGTGATAAAAGAGAACGTTGTTTATGCGCCACTATTGGGGCCCACAACATGTACATGGTTATGTGCACACTAAAGCATACATTTTCACATACAAGGAAAAGTCATTTGTATTGCATTTGTACTTTAAAATAAGTATAAATATAATAAATTAAAGCTAATTTAAGAAATTGTTATTTATTGTTTGGCCATGGCAGCAGGATTGTTGATTGATTGACATACATCGGCTCGATAGCGGGGGGGGGGGTGACTTGAGTTGAACACTGATAATGAGATGGAAGGCCTATTGATTATACGTCCACGTTGCATATCCATGTATGTGCTTGTGCATGAACTGTACCGAGCCAAAGCACACACCTTCCAACTGTGCCAAGGAAGTGGGCTGTTCTTAAGGCGAGTCCACACCGGACCGACTGCCTGACTCGCGTCGGCTGGCTACTTAATATGTCCGACTCGAACAACGACATGGGCGGTTCACACCTACGGAACTACAGCCGACGGCATACGTTCCGCGCTTGCGCGAGATGTAATGTCTCCAAAACAACAGGCGGCGCTAATCTGTATTGTGGGCCAAAAAACACGAAAACCGGAAGTAGGCGGTCCTCTCTAGACCACCTTCTTCGATTCCACTGGTTATCTGGTATGTTTACCATCGTCACTTCCGGGCTTCACTGATTCGCTAGTCAAGCTGCTAGCCTCCACCAATCAGAATGGTAAAAGAGTGACCGACGCGCATGGCAGATTACACATTTGAATCGGCTGAAATGAACCCCGACGTGGGCCGATTCGAGCGACCACACCAAGCAGACTCGTGTCACGGAGGCCGACTCTCACAACGACGCCGATTATCGGTCCGGTGTGGACTCGCCTTTATGCTCTGTACCTTTTACGATCAATCATGTCTGGGCACGGTACGGATGGCCACGCTATGGCAACGAGTGAAAGCTACATCTACTATCCACCCGATCAATTAACACCCATAAGATGGCAATTTGGCCCATATAAATAAAACCAACAATGAACCATCAACAGCCGTCACCTTAAGGACCTTGTCACCATTGTGATGGATTATTAGAAAAATAAATGTGTACATTCATGGGAACTTACTGAGCATGATTAAAAATATAGAACTGCAACTGAATATTGTTAATATTTTGTAATAAGGCGACAGGAAATGCATGTTATAATTCAAACAATAACCAGGATTACTCCTTAAATGGTTAATACCATTTACCATTTTTTAGGAAAATCAACTGAACATATTATTAAAAGTTATGCATACTTTTGGGAGGAGTAAGTTGAAGTTGAGTAACTTAAGCAACAGTAGAGAAGATGAACGCTGTCTAATTTGCATTTGGACTAGTCAATTTTAGTAGGCATTTAATGATACCAGATTCTTTCCAGGTTGATTGCCAAAAAATATCAAGTGTAAATTCAGGATGTACATCATTACACATTATTGAACATATACTAAATGCAACATGCATGCTCTTCCTAAAAAAAACAATCATTTTTTTTAACTCGGTTTTCATCAACTCTATTTGAAAATAGTTTTGAAGAAATTTATGCTTCTGGTTGGTTAGTCACTTTTCATGAAGCATATACTTTCTAGGGACAATGTGTCTGCCCTGGTACTGGACAGAGAATACCAACATTTGTCTGGTGTAGATTTTCCTGTCCCTGTTCTCTATCTGGATAACAGTGCTAACATGCATGGCCTTGTACAGCGCAGCTGGCACATGCACATTGTAGGGTTAACCCTGTCATAGATAGAACACTTGTGTTGAATGCCAATTGTGCATATCTGTTGGAATCTCATGACCATTGGAGAAGTTAAAATTTGTATCTAATAATGGGTTGTAAAACAAGCATCACTATCATGATTTGTAGGTTTTAATAATAAAAACCTATGCAGGGTTTAGAGTAATGCTTTTCCACCTTTACTCTACTGTAGCAGGAACTTCACTAAATCTTGCTGACTTAATGGTGCGGCAAAGTCTTGTTAGAGCCTGTCCAACCTGCTGGTCCTGCTGCCCCTCCTTCACTCTGACGACAACCTGGCTCTTACAGTCACCACCTACCACAGTTTCACTCTTTTCCTTGTTCTCACTCCCTTTTTCACACTGACTGAAACAACATTCTTTCTATAACGTGCTGACAAAAATGTGATGATGAACCATAATGGATCAATAATGAATCAAAGGAGACTTCCTCTCAACAAACAATCATTTATTCTTCCTGTCACAACGTCATATAATGTTAAACATTGTTGTGAATAATGTGAAAATAAAATATCACACAATGTTGGGGAATTGACACTTGGATCATAAATAATGGGAATTTGCATTAGTCATCCGTGGCCAGTAAAAATCCCATGTATGCCATCTCAGTAGTGTCCTGTACATGCCGGTGAAACACTCGTGGCATACCAGCAGGCAACGGCAGCAAATTAATCGGCACATACCACTAAAACTTCATACCACAAGAATTAGCACTGCAAACACAATTTATTCTGCTTTGTTCACTTCATGTTTTTGATAATCCACAAAGCTTTGCTGGGGAATGTGAATTAACTTAGTGTTTGTTGTTTGAGGCTCTGATCATGTAATGTACGTGAATAGCTGTGTCAAGGATGGCACTTGAGACCTCCTCTGCATGGGAGGAGCTACAGTCTACAATGAAAATCTAATAATGGTGATCATTTTATGAGCTGGTTACAGTATTTTTCGTTCTGTGTATAAAACTGCTACTCTTAAGCCCTGATTATGCTTCCGCGTTGTAATCACGCAACGGCCACGCAATGGCCACGCAGTTGCTTGGAGACCGTGATGGTTCTGCGTTGGGTTTACGTGTCGAAATGCAATTCAATGCCACACCGGTAAAGGGCGCTATGTAAAGACTGACCGACCGAGACTCTTGAAGTATATCGTCGTTATAGCCTATTTGTTTACTTTCCATCTTTAAACATCCACTATTTTTCAGAACTTGGTGTTTTATTTCTTTGTGCAAAAGCGACAAGGTGCAAACAATAAAACAAGGTGCAACCAATAAAAGTAGCCTTTTAAAAGTTTAAATGGCGGTGTTTATGAGTGGAAACCGGATAGCAGGTCTCCAGCGGATGTAGTTAGCGGACCAATCACAGCCAATGCCGCTGCGTTGGTGTTGCGTCGCCTCGACGCGCGTCTAGGAATTTTGGGAGGTGCACATCAGGCCCTTGCATTGGACGTGAGGGGGGTTCGCAAGGACGTAAGGGGTCCGCAAGCCCCCTTGCGTTATGTCGACGCGGAAGCATAACTTGGGCTTTAGACTTAAACAGGAATTAAAGCTACAGTATTTCCCCACCAGAATTTTAGTCATGGCAGTGTGGAGAGGGCTTTGGAAAAGCATTGTTTAATGAAAAACAGGTTTTCTCTGGTCTCTACACCTATAAACTGGTCCTCCCTGAGCCTGTGAACTCCCAGAATGAGGAAAACAAACTACTCCTGCATGGTCTCTGCAGCCCCCCCACTGGTACAATGGTACTCCTACGGGGTGTTCAGATTCAGCTCCCGTATAACGAAGGGAAGTGAAGTTCGGTGTGTCCTGTGGTGAGACAGAAGTGAGATAATGGTGTTTCACAATGACCTCGCTCACAGCTAGACATGCAGATTACTCTGTTGTTGGTTGTACAAATCAACATAAGCTTATATTCTGTCCCAGCTACAGAAGAACAGAAGAGATGGTGGTTGCGTTTCTTTTTTAATGACAATGTGCCGGCTATGGTTTGTTAGCTTGTATGTGTGTGCTAACCACTTCACATGGGACTTCTTTAGTAACGGTCAGTACAAAGCTGGCTTTGCCTCAACACTGACCCTCGTAAAACGATCTGTCCCAACCATACGGGACCCAGCAACTTCACCTGAGCTACATAGGCGAGCCATAGCGATACATCCACCGTAAACATTGGCACATGCTGCCGCTAGCATAAGCGTCGTTCTCTCCAAGTAGGCGACAGCTGAAATTCAGGACCATGGATGGTTTTGGGGCAATGCATATCGAATTCAGTGTTGTTGGACCTCTGACACCTGTGTGAAATTGAGGAAAAAACGGTACAATATGGCACCTTTAAACCTTTATGTTGGGGGAAAAACCATGTACCAGTTAAACATTAAAAGGAACCCCGGCTATGAAGACTTGTAGGCCCTAATACGCCACAACTGTTCTCTTGTACTAAAATATGTTGTTAGAAGCACATAAAATATTGCCATTGCTTTAAAAATATATAATATTTAGTACATATTTTGACCTACGTAGGACGCCATATTTTCTGCGCGCAATGCCCTCTGTGGGCGATGACGTAGAATGGTTGCACATGATAGACTAGCTATTGACGCTAGTGTTTGTTTACGTGCGTTTGTTAAGTAATTTCAAGTAAAATGCCACATTGTACTGCTTTTGGATGCGAGTTCCAGTCAAAAGGCAACAAGATGAGTGATGTGAGTTTACACTGCGTTCCTACTGACAAGAAGAGGAGAAAGGAGTGGGAAGATCCCAAAGATCCGCGACTGTGTTCTCAACATTTTTCTCCTGATGCATTTGAGGCTTTTAGTTGACCACAACTGCTGAAAGAGCTCACCGGAGCGGCTGGGTTTAAACGAAGACTAAAATCAAATGCTTTTCCGACAATTTTCCCACATAAGGAGCCTAAACGCCCTCGGGGAGTGAGTGAAATGCGCGTTAAACATAGATAGGTAGCTCTCCGTTGTAAAGCGGTACAAAGCGATAAACGAATAAAAGCTATCTTCTACAGAGACTCGCAAAGTAAACACATGGCGTGTTATGGATGATTACCGGAGTTAGCATGCTCGTGGGACTACACGAAGTGGCTACTTTTGTTCGTTGGACTCTTACTTTTCTCTGGATATCAGGAATATCATGCTACATGTTGTTTTTGGACTTCCAGACAGCTCGAAAGGTAGGCTTGTTTTTTTCTGTGCATTCCTTGCACACATGCTGTTTGCTTTTGATGTGTCTCCGTGATCCTAAAACGGCTTGCTTTGTTCGATTCATGAGACTCTCAGCTTTCAAATGATGTATAATATGACGCAGACGCATTAAAAATAATATGCGATTAAACTTAATGAATGCGAAACTAGTGCAAAACGGCCCGCGGGTGGCCCGTGGCCACGCAACAGGCTAATTATAAAGCACATGACAGCTCTGGATGCTAATAATCTCCAAGATATTGATATTGGAATAAGTTTGATCACACAATAGCTTACCGTGAACATCTGCTGACAAAAATTGGAGCTCTTGACAACAAACACTCTCCCTCTCGGTTGAGATGCAGTTGCCGCACATACACCGCCAGTTTTGTCCCACTCTCGCCTCATCCCGTCTTTCTTGCTCTTCATTTTGATGCTCGTTTTGTGAAACATTGTCGGTGCTGTCCTCATTAATGTTTCACTCTGGTTCAAATTGAAAAGGCTGAACAGATGACATGTTCATGTCGCTGAACAGTTACAACAGGGTCCCGAAGCCGGCCAGTGCAACCATTTGACGTCACTACCCAGAGTGCATTGCGACGTTAACAACAATGGCGACCTACGAGTTAAACTATTTTTACACATTTTATAAAAACGAAGACATCAAGGTTTTTTATATCACTTTATTATAACTGATACTAACATTTATCTTTTAAGAACTACAAGTCTTCATAGCCGGGGTTCCTTTTTAAGAAAACCTATAAAAAATAATTTAGAATTACTTTTCTTGGTGTGTGGGGTATTTTCTGGGGTAAGGGGAATTCATACATTATAACTTGTTTTTTGCCCTGCCTCTGCTTGAGCACATAGCCTTGTGGTATTATAAACCCATGAATTGTTTTGTTGTGTGTGATAAATCTCGTAGATCTAACTCTCAAACTGGACTTTCCGGGTTGTTTTTGAATTTCTGACTGGTACATGACACATGCATCGGCAACATCGGCAGAACAGAAAGAACAGGAAAATCCTTTAATGTACAGTGTGAGAAAAAAGGCCCAATGGTGAATTAGAATTTTATGAAGTTAAGTTATGATGCAATGTCACCTTTTTCACTTTTACATAAATAAATAAATGATCCCCTCACACCCGACATGCTCTCTGACCTGCTGACAGCCATTGTCCTACAACACGTTCTGCATTGTAGTTGGCGGTTAAAAAAATCAAATAGTACGCCAAGCATTACAAGTAGGGCTGTAACGATACACCAAACTCGCGATTCGGTTTGGATCACGATTTTTGACCCACAGTTCGATACAAATTTCGATATTATTTATTTTTTTAAATTAAACATTTGATTTATGTAAGATGCAGATTTGGCGTGGAGGGCGTGTCTATCTGATGGTCTGTTAACTGCACAGGTCCCTCACTCAACTTACTACAGAGAAATGTCCCACAAAGCAACGTTGCAGAACCAAACTAAGGTAACGTAGTAACTGTAACTGTCTTTGGCAACGGGGAAACAAATTCCGCAGCTGTACGTGGAGAAGCGTCCTTCTTCCCGCCCGTCCTACTGACTTCTCCTCACATTTCTGGCCGATAAACAGCGTCTGTCACCGGCTAAAAAAAAATTTAACTCACCGAGTGTTTATGATGAAAAAAAATGTCTGCGACGGTCAGCCCTCCGGACCGAGACTTCAGTGAACTTTAGCCTCCGTCGGGTTTTGAGTGACAGGGAGACTCCAGGGAAACCCCTTGAGAACGCACACACGTCATCATCATGACGTGTACCGGGACGTCTCTTTGCGCTGCTTTCTGTGAATTACACAGCGGTTCGTCTTTACTCCAGCGGTGCTTCGCTCCGTGTGAACGAACAGCGGCGGAGAATTAGCGTACGACCGCTGCGGTGTTAATGTGGTGTTACTTACAGCTCATAGTGCTGATCTGGACCGGAAGTTGTGTCGCGATTCTGCCTTCTTGTGGCGCGAGACAGGTTCGTGGATCTGAGTGTCGCGATTTCAGCTTCGATTTTTTTGCTTCGAGTCCTACACTTGCCCGAACGGGCAAGCGGGTTGTCATAGTGACTTGCCCGACGTGGCGTTTTACTTGCCCCAGGACGTCGGGCAATCCTTATTGTTGAGCCCTGATTTAACTTTCTCTATCACTACAGTAACCTTTTGACCGTCCTTTTCTCTGATTTGAAATCCTCCGTGTCTCCCATTTGGGCAAACACAACAACTCACGGCCAAGCGTAAATCAGGCTTTCCTGATTGGCTGTAAAAGCCGCTACAGGCGCACATATGAGCATACGATGCATAAACGTAACTCTATACGTCACTAGCAAGATGGCGGATGAGAAGTTGATCGATATACCTAAACAAAACGGAGAAATGCGCCACGGAGACGAGGAGACAACTCGGCCCATATTTTACTACTTTACGCATTTTTTGTTGTTGTCAGAAATAAATCGCTCACATGGACAAGCAGGGGGTACCGTTGTTTATCCCCCTTTCTCTAGTTTAAGAGGAAAACAACACGTGTTTCTAGCGCAAACCTTTACGGAGTTATGATGCTCTAAAGACAACATGATCATTTGTAGCATATACGCTACAATGGGTCTCAGAGGGTTTAATTATTATTATTATTTTAATACGTTCTGCAGAGAAGGGAGACTATTGTCGGACACGGTTTGGAATGAAAGGGAGAAAACATGACGGGGTAACATGGCGAATATCGCTAGTACATAATTTTTTTTGTAAGACGTTAGTTCAGGCGGCAGCCCTTTGTTAAGGCGGCTTAACAGGAAAACGCTGCTGGAAACCCTGCATCTATGTCTATTGTCAATTGCATCGGGGCTCTTGACTTTACATTGGTCGTACTAGTGCACTAAACTTTTTCATTTAGGGTTCCTGTTGGCACAACAATAAAACACCTATCAGGGCTCCAGAGTGCGAACATTTTGTGCGCACGTGCGAGCAAAATTTCGGGACCCGATTTAAAAAAAAAAAAAAAAAAAAAAAAAAAAAAAAAAATCAAATTAAAAATGAATCTAATTATTTACACACACACACACACACACAAATGGACCCCCCTGCCCCCAGTTCAGACCGGATGCGTATTTCTCCGCGACGGCCGACAAGCGCTTCTGCTCAGCTGTTGTTCATTCAGAGCTATTTTTTTTTATCATAACCTCATAAAATAAATATGCCATGTTTCTGTAACCAAGAAGCACGCACGCACGCACGCATGCACAGGTTTCCATATTTCATCTGATCATCACTTGTGGGGACAACCCTTTCTAGAGGTTCTACAAGTGTGAAAAAAATTAGGTAAAGTAGCCATTGGTTAGTGAGCCTAAACACACCTTCAAACCTTTGAAAAGTTGATGTACTGGTGTCCCCATGCTTTATGGGGACTTCCGGAAAAACGAGTTAATCTGTTTACAGGGGACAACATTTGCATACATTTACATACTTCACACAGATTTATATTTTACTTGTGGGGACATATTTATATTTAAATAATTTTATATTTATATTTTATTTTTTTTATTTTTTTTAGAAATGCTTGATCATTTTACAGCCACATCATTTTCGTTATGCATTATTTGTTTTGGTTGTTTAAAAACGCATTTTTTTTTTATCTGATTCCTCGATTAATCGATCGATAAAGTGCTAAATTAATCGTTTACAAAAAGAATCGATAGCTGCAGCCCTACTCGTTAGCCTGAAATAACTGCCAAGTTACATGATCTGCACAACATACTTTAATGACACAAGGTCAAAGAAAAATGGTTTACATTGCATTCATTAATTAGAATTCTGCAATGACAAAAAAAATGATGTGTATAAAAAAAACTATCACACACACAAGTTCAACTTGAGCTTTTAAAGAAAAATCTGCCAGATTGAACAATTGGCTTCATGAAATTCCATTTTAAAAGGAGAAATCTGGTGTGAAATGGACTTCGGTGTATTGAAACATGTACTCATTATCATGTTTCAATGATACACCCCAAGCCCATTTCACACCAGATTTCTCCTTTATGTTTTACAGAACAGAACAGATAATGCAGATAACTCCCACAAAGCTAGAACTGGGTGGAGGTTATTATTCACAGACAGAAGAAAAGCTTCTCCACAACCATTTTCTTTGTATTCGCCATACTATTTAGGGTGCATTTTCCTTTTTAAGGCTATAATCCTGTTGTAGACATAACATTTCAAGTTCTGCCAGTTTCTGTTACTGAGAGCTTCAGGTTCAGCTCTCAAACATTTCTCACAGTCTCTCTTCGATGGTTTAAGATCGGATTAACTGATTCATTTGCCTCTCTACTGCCCTAACCTCCGCCACCTGCCAGGGTGTTCTTTTTTGTGGAGCTCTACCTGTAAGGAGACAAAAATAAAGTTTTTAGCAACCGTATGAGGGAGAAGCTACAGTTCCTACAAGTCCTGCGTCAGTACATACGGTACGGTGATCATTGTTCAGCTCTCTATCTGTTTACAGATGACATAAACCTACATCCGAGCCACCACTTGTGATCATATGCCATTCTAGGCCAGAGGGAAGACCCTCACAGTGATGTTGCTAGGTACGCGTCCTGCGTCCCTGACGCATTAAAATCTGAAAGGACGCACTAAACTCACTATCCATGCGTCCCGGGGACGCACCTCATTTTCCCGATGAAAAACGATACATTGTGAACATTAAACAACTCGTGTTTAATCACAGTAACTGGCAAAAGAAACCTTGTTGTGAGCAGACTGGACAGCGCTGTTTCAACCCTCTGCGCATCTACAGGTACTACTCGGAAAATTAGAATATCCTGAAAAAGTGCATGTATTTCTGTAACTCAACTTTAAAGGGGGAAATTTACACATTATATAGACAAATACAATGCGAATCAATATATTTCAAGCTTTTATTTGTTTTGATTTCGCTGATTTGGACTTGCAGCTTCAGAAAACCTCAAATTCAAAAACTCAGAAAATTAGAATACTGCTTGAAATCAATTAAAAAAAAGGATTTTAAATACAAAAATGTCAGGCCTCTGAATGTAAATTCTTGCATCTGTACTTAGTACTTGGTTGGAGCCCCTTTTGCACGAATGACTGCCTTAATCCGGCGCGGCATGGATGCTACCATCTTGTGGCATATCTCAGGTGTTATGGAAGACCAACATGCTTCAATCGCGGCCTTGAGCTCTTCTTTATTGTTTGGTCTCTTCCCGTTCAGCTTTCTCTTGGCAATGCCCCACAGATTTTCTATGGGGTTCAGGTCAGGTGAGTTTGCGGGCCAGTCAAGCACTGTAATCCCATGGTTGTTGAACCAGGATTTTGTAGTTTTGGCAGTGTGGGCAGGTGCCAAGTCCTGCTGGAAGATGAAGTCCTCATCCCCATAAAGCTGGTCCACTGAAGCAAGCATGAAGTGCTCTAAAATTTCCTGGTAGACAGCTGCGTTTATGCTGGACTTGATAAAGCACAGAGGACCAACACCAGCAGCTGACATGGATCCCCAAGTCATCACAGACTGGGGAAACTTAACACTGGACTTCCTGCATCTTCCATTTTGCGCCTCTCCGGTCTTCCTCCAGACTCTGGGACCTTTGTTGCCAAATGAGATGCAAAACTTGCTCTCATCAGAAAAGAGGACTTTGGACCACATTTTTGAATGGCCCTTTCCTGACCATCTTCTCCAGGCTGCGGTCATCCCTCCAGCTTGTACACCGTTTTCTTCCACACTTCTGCCTTCCACTTAACTGTCCATTAATGTGCTTTGAGACTGCACTCCGAGAACACCCAGCTTCTTTTGCTATCACTATTTGTGTCTTACCCACCTTGTGCAGGGAGTCAATGATGGTTTTCTGCACAACTGTGAGATCAGCAGTCTTCCCCATGATTGTGAATTCTTCTAAACCAAACAAGCAACCAAACAGACTTTTTAAAGGCTCAGGACCCTTTTGCAGGTGTTTTGGATTACTTACCTGATTAGTGTGTGACACTTTGAGCCTACATTACTGAAGCTTTTTACAGTATTCTAATTTAATGAGTTTTTGGTTTTGAGGTTTTAATAAACTGTAAATCATAATCAGCAAAATTACAACAAAGAAATGCTTGAGATATCTCACTTTCCATGTAATGAGTCTATAGAATGTATTGGTTTCATCTTTTATGTTGAATTGCCTGAATAAAACAACTTTTACACGATATTCTAATTTTCCGAGTAGTACCTGTACTCGGCGCAGACGTGATCCCCTGTACAAAGTATCGCGACATGCTAATTTAGTCGCTACCAAAACAACTAGCTTGTCACCGCTGATTTCATTTCATTTCAGTAAATAAACCCACGTTTCCACTGCTTGATGCTGTGCTCATTCGTGCCGACTATGTTGTAACGTTTAGGGGACGTGCTGTAACGAAATAAAATCCGGTGGTGGTGATGAAAACTACATTGAACGGCAGCCGCCATATTGTTATGCCCAAACGGCGCCTGCGCATACATCGCGCTTCCAACGAGATCCCGTTTTTCTCGAGAAACAGGCAGAGAAGAGAGAACGCAAAAATGCCACCAAAGAAAAAGATGAAACCTATTGCAGGTCAGCAAACTATTGCAGCTGCATTTTCTGTCCCCACTACCTCTGCATAGAGACACCATTTTGTTTTGATTTTTATTTCTAGTAATTTATTTTGGTGCTATTTATGTTGCTACAAAAATCCTGTTTGATTTGAATGTAATATGTCATGCCACTGTGACAGTTCTGCAATAAACTTTTCAGATTTTGAATTTTATTTGTTTAATTTCAGATACATTTTGAACATACATTAATATATCCGTTTATTATAACCATATCATACCACCATCAAGGAGTTTAACACTATTAATTTAATTTAAGAAATAGAATAATAATAAAAAAGAAACACATTTTTTAAACTGGGGAGTCGGGACCCATTGAATTTCTCAGGGACCCACCCAACTCGCCACCTGTGGGTCCCCGGGACTCACTACATTGAAAACCTATCAACATCACTGCCTCAAAAGTGCTTTTTTTTTGTGATACTCTACCTTATCTGAAAGACTTCATCATTCCCTACTGTCCCACCAGTGCTCCCAGAATGCAGGTCTGTTAGTGACTCCCAGTATCTCTAAAAACAGACTGGGAGGTAGAAGGCTTCTACCTCCCAGTTACCGGGCTCCTTTACTTTGGAACCAGCTCTCTCCATAGGTCAGAGGCAGACACCATCTACATTTAAGTCCAGGCTTTAAACCTTCGTCTACAACAGAGCTTTTAGTTAGGGCTGGTTCAGGTAGCCCTCAACCATTTTATAACTACGGTGCTATAGGCTTAGACTGCTACATGGAGCCCTGTCCTCTCCTCTCGCACATTTTGAACGGTCATTATCTGTTGCACCTTGTAGTTAGACCTTGGTGTCTCTCACTCTGAGTTTTCCACAGATCTCTTCAGAGTTCTATTCCTCTGCACCAACCGCTGCCTGCATCACCTCCTTACCCCTGCTGTTAAACCTGCCTGCACTTCCTGCTCATGAACCAGTCTCAGTCTGCATACCAGTACTCCCATTAAGCTGCTCTCCCTGCCTTTCCTGCCCACCAGAAACACTGCATGTTTTCCATATTCTCTAAAGTCTCCCACATATGAAATGGATTCTTGTTAGGAAAATGAAAATTTAATTTGTACTGAAATACAGTACTTTGGCAAATGTACTCAGTTACAGTTCATCAGTACTTGGGGCCACCAGACTGAGGGGTGAAAAATGGTAGGAGTCATTTTTCATTCATCTCCTGTCTCCAACTCAACTGATATTACTGCAATAATAATGAAGGTTGTTGGAAATTAGTCCTTGAGCTTTCAAGAGCTTGCTGACTTTTACCAAAGCATTTCCAAGTTTTGTTGCCAGTGATGGAATGGCAAATGTGTTGCTCGTGCTCTCATGGACGCAAGTACTTTTGACAGCTTTGACCACCTTCAGATAATTCGCCGGATTAATGAAATCCTCCATCTTTTTTAATGGGGTATGTTTCCTGGCATTGGACAGCAGCCGTCCCAGTTCACGCATTTTTTCACGGATGCACTGTTGACTTTTTAATGTCATTCCTCATTTATTGAGCAAGTGCTCCACATATTCAATAATGACATGGTCATTCTTAATTATTTCAGTGACAGGATCCAGATTCATGGAACTGATAACTGCCCACAGCTGCCTGCTGATATGCGAGGGCACAGGCCCAGTGTATGCACATAGAGCCTGAACACGGTTCTTGCCAGGTTTTGTGTTGACTGGTCCAGTCTTGAGTTCTCAAATTCGCATATGTCTCCACAGAACTTTTCGTGTGAAAAGTCCTTGGCAGTATGCACATTGCATAAAATCACTTCCTTGTGCATCTTTTGATGGCCTTTTACGTGGGACAAGTTTTCCCTTTCCTGACTCCATTACAGTGGCATTATGGGCATAGTTGCCTTTGTTCCGGATATATTCTACACTCAACAAAAATATAAACGCAACACTTTTGTTTTTGCTCCCATTTTTCATGAGATGGACTTAAAGATCTAAAATTCATTCCAGATACACAATATTACCATTTCTCTCAAACATTGCTCACAAATCTGTCTTAATGTGTGATAGTGAGCACTTCTGCTTTGCTGAGATAATCCATCCCACCTCACAGGTGTGCCACATCAAGATGCTGATCTGACATCATGATTAGTGCACAGGTGTGCCTTATACTGCCCACAGTAAGGCCACTCTGAAATGTGCAGGTTTGTCTCACAGCAAAATGCCACAGATGCCACAAGCATTGAGGGAGCGTGCAATTGGCATGCTGACAGCAGGAATGTCAACCAGATCTGTTGCTCGTGCATTGAATGTTCATTTCTCCACCATAAGCCGTCTCCAAAGGCGTTTCAGAGAATATGGCAGTACGTCCAACCGGCCTCACAACCGCAGACCACGTGTAACCACACCAGCCCAGGACCTCCACATCCAGCAGGTTCACCTCCAAGATCGTCTGAGACCAGCCACTCAGACAGCTGCTGAAACAATTGGTTTGCATAACCAAACAATTTCTGCACAAACCGTCAGAAACCGTCCCAGGGAAGCTCAACTGCATGCTCGTCGTCCTCATCGGGGTCTTGACCTGACTCCAGCTCGTCGCCGTAACAGACTTGAGTGGGCAAATGCTCACATTCGATGGCGTCTGGCACGTTGAAGAGGTGTTGTCTTCACGGATGAATCTCGGTTTACATTGTTCAGGGTAGATGGCAGACAGCCTGTGTGGCGTCGTGTGGGTGAGCACTTTGCTGATGTTGTTGATCGAGTGGCCCATGGTGGTGGTGGGGTTATGGTATGGGCAGGCATCTGTTATGGACGAAGAACACAGGTGCATTTTATTGATGGCATTTTGAATGCACAGAGATACCGTGATGAGATCCTGAGGCCCATTGTTGTGCCATACATCCATGAACATCACCTCATGTTTCAGCAAGATAATGCACGGCCCCATGTTGCAAGGATCTGTACACAATTCTTGGAAGCTGAAAATGTCCCAGTTCTTGCATGGTCAGCATACTCACCGGACATGTCACCCATTGAGCATGTTTGGGATGTGCTTGACCGGCGTATACGACAGCGTGTACCAGTTCCCACTAATATCCAGCAACTTCGCACAGCCATTGAAGAGGAGTGGGCCAACATTCCACAGGCCACAATTGACAATCTGATAAACTCTATGCAAAGAAGATGTGTTGCACTGCATTAGGCAAATGGTGGTCACACCAGATACTGACTGGTTCTGAGTCCCCAGACCCCCAATAAAGCAACAAAATGCACATTTCAGAGTGGCCTTTTATTGTGGACAGTCTAAGGCACACCTGTGCACTAGAGTTCTCAACGGGTCGGGTCGGCCCGACAAACCCGACGGGACCCGCGGGTTCGGGCCGGATTCGGGTGTAAAATATAAGCAAGTGACTCGGGTTGGGTCGGACCTCGGGCTTAATCTTTTCCGCTCAGTGAAAAAAAAAACAGTATTAATCATCACTGCTGTTCACCGTAAAGTCTGGCTGCTGCGTATGTGCATCATGGAGAGGGCGGGGGCAGACCTGACGCCGCTGCGTGCACGCCTTTAGCCTGGACGGGCCGCGGGCCGGGTTCGGGCAGATAATCCATGTTGATGTGTCGGGTTACATCGGGTCCGGGCTTTAAAAGCCACGGGCCGGGTCGGGTCGGGTCCTAATTTTCAGGCCCGTTGAGAACTCTACTGTGCACTAATCATGATGTCAGATCAGCATCTTGATGTGGCACACCTGTGAGGTGGGATGGATTATCTCAGCAAAGCAGAAGTGCTCACTATCACACAATATTAACATTTTTCTCAAACATTGTTCACAAATCAGTCTAAATGTGTATCTGGATTGAATTTTAGATCTTTAAGTCCATCTCATGAAAAATGGGAGCAAAAACAAAAGTGTTGCGTTTATATTTTTGAGTGTAGTAGTTTTTTCCTCTCTTTCGACCCTTTTGGAAGGCTAAAAGCTCTTGCCTCATCCACCTTATTTTGGTGTGCATGTTCCAGATGTCTTTTGGCAATACAGACAATACTGTCTCTTATCGTAGATTCTCTTGCCTTTTTTATTTTGGTGAGCATTAACTACTAGGCTGTCAGTGTTGTCCTGACTTGAGCAGGGTTCTACCTCTACACTGAGGTCAGAGCAGGGTTCTTCCTCTACACTGAGGTCAGAGCAGGGTTCAGTTACAACAGGATTGATGTCCAGTTCAGGTATTGTGGTGTCACATTCATTGGGCATATCTGAGCCAGGGTTTAGCAGAGAATGAAGACAAAGGCGTTTTCTTGGGGTGATATCAATGCTAGCATCACTGTCCTCAAAGTCCGTGGAGGAATTTGGAACATACTCATCTTCATCATCTCCACTGACTGACGTGATATCGTAGAGTTCTGTGTCTTCTAGACATGTCTTTCGAGATGAAAATGAAAAAAGGTCACTTAGACAAATTTTCTTTAAACTAAACAAACATCAAATCACGTACTTTATGAAAGTATGTGGGAAATTTCTACAATGTTAACTGGGGCACTTAATTGAGAACTTACTATAATGCTTTTTGTCCGTCTTAGTCTCAGTAAAATATTTTCACTTTCATTACAGAAGTCATGTCGAGTCTGTAAACACAAACATCTTAAGTCATTCTACAGTAAGAAATTAAACAATGTACAAAACAATTGATGTGAACATTCTTTAAAGACTGATGATTTTTATTTTAGAAAGTAGTAATGATTGACTATTTTTTAAGCCACTAGGTTAAAGGGAAATTGCATTTTTTTCCAACTTGCGTCCTTTTGTCCTTCAATTCATTTCTGACGTAAATTCAAGAAAGTGCTCCTTTTGTGGAGCTGTGACAGAGCTGCTTACAGTCATGGTTGTGATATAATCGGGGCAAGATTTAGGTAATTTTTTTAAGTATATCCACTAAAAGTGATTTTTTTTCCCCCACACTGACCGGTTCTGGGTGTTGAGCAGCTATGCCCCAACTCCACTAAGGAGAACTTTCTTAAAATTTTGTTTACGTCATTAAGTTAGAGAAATAGAAAATAAGAAAAGAAAGAAAACCCTTTAAATTTCTGACTTTGATGTAGGTGATTATTCCAAAAATAACAATTCTATGGTTCACATTAGGGTTGGGCGGTATGACGGTATTATACCGTGTGACGGTATAAAAGTGTCCACCGGTGGAGATTTTGCAATACTGTTTATACCGGAGAAAGCGCAGATGTCTGCGGCATCGCTCTGAGTCACTGTAATTACACCGCCACGACACACGGGGCACTGCGGGCATTGCAGCAGACTGCTTGCGTGGTTGCATGAGCACGACGAAGAAGAAACAGCTTTACCTGAGTAATAACAATCATGGCGGAGGCGGAGAGTGAACGTCACGAGGAAACGGAGGCAGCGCGACCCACCCAACTCGTTCCGAAAAAGAGCGCTACATCTGGTGGAACTTTTTCGGATTTAGAAAATCCGACAACGAGAGTTGTGCGACTGTTCCTGCTGCAGGTGGAAACACCGGTAACCTCTCCCACCACTTAAAGATAAACCACGCGAAGCAGTATTATGAGTCTTTCGCCGATGGCACCCCGTATGACAATAAATCACATCGATGGAGGGAGATAACGGAGGCCATCACGACGCATACTTTTTCTCATTTGTTATTTTTATTTCTTATTAAGATGAAGCTCTGTGTTTACATTTGCACACACACTATAGCTTAAGTTAAAGCTGGAGTTCAAATGTTAACCAGACATTTCCACATTCTTTGTGGCTTATTGTTTATTATATTATTATATTTTCTTTAAAATAATGTTATGCTGCTGTGAGAAAATTAAAATAAAAGAGGAAAATGATCAAATGCGACAGTATGGTTATTTTTAAGCCATTAATTGAATTTACAGGGGGGAAATCCATACCGTGATATATACCGTTACCGTGATATGAAATTATTCATACCGTGATACAAGATTTTGCTCATACCGCCCAACCCTAGTTCACATCCATCTTAAAAGTCTCTTTATCTTTGGACTCATTGAGGCATTGGACTCAACTGTTAGTAGACCTGATTAACAATACATTACCCTCACAATGAGCTTGTTTGCTTTATTTAATTGCTAAAACCAAACTTACAGAGGCTGTGAAAGTAAACATCAAGTGATAAAAGGTGAATGTACCTGTTGAGTGTCGCGTGAACACAAAGCCTCGTCCAGCCGTTTCTCAGATGGGTGGCTCGGGGGTCTTTTATAGGATACGTGTTGATGGCACACAATGTCATCTCCAATGATTTGTAAGGAAAAGACAATGTAGATATGAAGACCTCTAGGTCAATGTAATGTCAACACTGCATAATATTCAAGTAAATACATGTTCCTAAGGATCTCTGAACTCAAACACATGCCAAAACACCAGACTTCAGAGGAAAATAAATCTCAAAATTGTATTGTAATACTTCAGACCTAGAGTCAACCTGTGTTTGCGGTCACACATCATTACCCTCACAATGAGTAATATTCTGTCCAAAATTTCCAAAATATGTGAAAACACTAATGAAGACACCTTCACACACAATGTTAATCTGAGACATTCTCAAACTCTACACATTTAAATACTGTGCAGTCATCAGACATACTTGCATTCGCCATGGGCAGTCATCGCCTCCGTAATCATATGTCATTTCTTCACCGTCCTTTATGTCTTTTAGAGCAAAAAGACATAAGTGTGGGCTTCCCTCCACCTCAATTTTTTTCATACGACAATTTGGATGTCTGAATTTGGATGCTTTTTTCAAATCTGTCTCAGAAGCTCAACTGATTTTCAAATCATAGACCATAGCTTTGAATCTATAACAATTTATTGTTCCATTTGAATAAAAATAAACATAGTGAATGCACAGACCAGCACCACAAAAGGCAGCATGATTGTGAATATGCTGTCACTCACCAATACTGGACTGCTGGATCTGTCGAACCAGACCTGGACTGCACGCCAGAGCAATTCACTCCCATTCAAGGCAATCAGAACATGTCCTTGGTGTGCACCGCAGTCTCCGGTCAGTCTCAGCTCCTGTCAGTCTGGTAGACTGGCAAACGTAGAACGTGGACGTTTTATCTTTTCTACTTTATCAACAGAGATATGTTGTGGTTTCCAAACACGAATGCGAAGTAAAATGTCAGATTCACGGTCACAACTTCCACAATAAAACCAAAGATTCAACATAAACTCTGCTGTATCAGCACCGCAGCTGCAGCCTGAGAGGGGTCGCTCTGCACTGTGGCGCCGCTGAGATACAGACCCCGGTCTTCCTAATCCTTTCCCCCGAACACAGCACCCTGTGCTGGGTCGCCCGGCACAACCAGTCTCCCTGTAGCTCTGGAACCTTCCTCGGCGCCGCTGACATCGGCGGCGCCAATTGCCATTGTCGCTGTAATTACCGGTAGCCTAACTGGTGGCGGCAACGGGACCGCCGGTACGGGCACCGCCGCCATTTGCAGCACCGTGGGAAGCTCCAGAGCTGGAGGGAAGCTGCCCGCCGCGTGGCCCAGCACAGGGTGCTGTGTCTGGGGGAGAGGATTAGGAAGACCGGGGTTTGTAGCTCTGCGGCGCCGCAGTGCAGAGCGACCCTGCTCAGGCTGCAGCTGGAAGTGGCTGTGTGTCAGGGAGAGGATCAGGGAGACTAGACACGGCACGGGTACCGGTAATAACACATTCTGTGCTTCTTAACTGTGCTTCTCTGAATCCTAGTGGGGCTTTCGGTGGCAGGGGGTGGGGGGCCAACAGGCGCTGAATTCATGGGTTCATGTGTCTGTGGCTGAGCAGCTCAGCACGGTTACAAACTACTCTTAGTGGAAGGGGGTGGGGACGGGTCGAGTCGGGACGCCGAGGGGAGATGAGGGAATTGGATGGAGGGTACGAACCAGTGGGAGCCTTCCGTGACGGATGGATAGCATTGGTCAATTTCTATGCAGGCCTACGGTTGATAGACTGAATGGATTTTTTTGGGTTCTTTTTGCTATTCATATTGTGAATATCGGACTACAGGACCATAATCGTTGTATAAACGATGTTAATAATAATTACAAATCTTCCAAATTGTAGACCATAGCTTTAAAACAGCAGGATAATTCATGTTTGTAATTAATTGTAATAGCAATCCACTATTGTTGTGCTGGATCTCTATAGAGTTGTTGTCATGAGGTTGTTGTTGTTGTTGTTGTCGTCGTCATAAGGTTGTTGTCATAGAATGGATCTGGATTCTAACAGTCGTCTGTGTGCTCCGTTCTGGCCTGTATTGAGCTTTTTGCTGTTCCCTCCTTGTTCTTACATTTGCTCTGAGCTTGGTTTTGTCAGCTTATGACGTGGAATATTACATTCTTCATTTAGGCTTGTGTGATTATTTGCTACAATGCATGGATCTGTGACAGTCAGTCACATCAGTAACAAGAGAAAGCACTGTAGTTTTTGTTATCTATCTATCTATCTATCTATCTATCTATCTATCTATCTATCTATCTATCTATCTATCTATCTATCTATCTATCTATCTATCTAAGGTCAATTTCCCTCCTGCTCTGGAGGAGAGACCCTGCTGCAGTGGTTGGCATCATGACTGAGGGGATGGGGTGTAGTGGGCTAATAGCAGGTCTTTGCTCCATCACCTCATCCATGACAACAAACACTTCCAGTGTGCAGCAGTGACCTCTCCTCCCTCAGTGCCGACAACTTCAGTTCATACAAACAACACTTCTCATAATCATTGTTAGTCAACTATTCACCACTAGTCATATATTATAATATGAACTGTAATACTGTTCCACATGGGACCAACTTAATGGACTCTGGTGTTTGAACACATTGTAGATATTACGCAGCACTGACTTTGCCTGATTATTAATAAGAAAGACAACTTCATCTTGTTTCTTTTATGCTATAGTGTTCAATACTTTAAACTGCTTCCAACTCACCTTGTATTTCTGCTTCATGTCCTCCCACATCTTCTTAGCTCTTCTTCAGTAAACATCCTATAAGAACAGCACGTAGAAAAGTGTTCATTGATGATTTCTTGCTGTTAAACAGAACTTTTCAGGTAGACATCTCGGGAGAGCAGTACATCTCCCATCTATATACGCTGGTGTTCAACCTTATGTCATTGAGTAGCTAAATATGCAACAGTAGTAGTTAAGCCCTGCATATGAGAATTATCACATTTTCTTAAGTGAAGCCTCTCAGAGCAGCATTCCTCCTGCCGGTGAACGTCTCCTCATCGTTCCCTCCAGCGGATGAGGCGCCCGGTGTCTGCATCCGTCCCTTTAACGGACAACGGTGCACGGCGTTATATACCACTATTAGTAAATATATTACCACGGTTTAACTTAAGCACTATATTCTTAATTAACGTCGGTAAAAACGTCACATTTGCCGCTTCGGTTATGCTCGTTAACCTCTATGGTAAATTACCGTCAGTAGGCTAGCCGGCTGGCAGGACCTCCGATTCGTAACGTTAACGTACAATTCCAACAACAATAAAGTAACGTTCATTATCAATACGATTTAAAAGTCAGCTGGAAACATAAAAATCACGTTACAGTATACTTACATGTGTACGCGGTTTGTGTCTGGCTGTCGCCAGAATCACCGCAATCATCCGCCATTATCCAAAACTTTTCAGAAGTCAGACGAGCCGCATTTTGGGGAAGTTGAGTAGATTTAGCAAGGTCCGCTGTATACTCACAAATTCTTGCCAATGCAGTATACATCCGGGCATTTCTCGCGTACACAAATCCACATACTATTGTATGTGAACGCACTACGTACTCAAATTTACGTCACAATTTAGTACGAGTAGGACGTTAGTATGGCATTACGAACACAGCATATGACTTGTTCATTTGTATACAGATACGCGAAAATTTTACTCTACTTTGATCCACTTTGTATGGATTTATTTTAGGAGCAAAATGCGAATGAAAGGGTTGAAATCCGTACTCGCACGTGTGCTCCCTTTTTATTTTTTCTGTAAAATGCTCGCACTGTACAGCCCTGCTATCTATCCTACACAATTTCTCAACCACTAGTCAATCTGTTAAAAAAACAGCCGTCTCCAATCAACATTCTGCATATAACTGTTTACATATAATTATTTTAATAAATGGTGCAAAGTACATGCTTTTCTAGAGAAGTGAATCAGTTTGTCACTGTCATGAATAGCAGCCTCCTCCATCGCGTTTGTCTGGTGCAATGAGTTCTGCACCTCGACTTGACAGTGTGATCATTTCGAGGACGCATGCTTCCTCATTAGAAAGCCACCATCACCAGTGCACCTAAGTACACTGTAACAAATTGACTAGAATTTACAGTAAATACCTGGCAAAAAAGTTGCCAGTAAAGTTTTGTAAAATTGTTAATTACTATAAAAAGGCTAACAGTATATTTACAGGATAACCTTTACAGGTTTTTGTTGTAAATAAATTACAATAATTTGTTTTTTTTTATTGATTGTGATCTAGTTAACATCTTGTATTGTACCTGGCAACTAAAGTTGCCAGTAAATAGCTGTTAATACTTCACAATACAATATGTTGTTGTGAATGTTTTTATGCATATGCATATTGAATGAGACCAGACTTGCTGTTACTCCAAAATTCATCAACATTGCATAAGATTTTCTTCACCTGTTAAATAAAACCAGTCAGAGCTGCAACAAAACAAAACTTTTATTAAAACTCAATAGTTTTACAACATGCCTTCATAACTCAATTTGAATCCCCATGAATAAATAATAATGAATAAAATAATAATAATTGAGAAATGAATACCACCCTCATATCTGCCCGTTACATATAAGGAAACAGCTAGCCTGGCTTTGTACAAAAGTAACAATCTGCCTACTAGCACCTTTAAATTGTTATGGTTTGAACAAGATCTGAACCCAAAAGCACGACTCTGAATCACAGGTAACAGTGAATAAAAGTCTTTTAATTAGGGATGCACGATATTATCGGCAAGGTATCGGTATCGGCCGATATTGACGTTAAACCGTATTATCGGATATCGGCTAACACGCTGATATATTAAACCGACAAATAAAGACATCTGCTTCCTTGATTAAATCAGATTAAATGCCAGAGGGCGCGAGGATTGCGTGCACATTGTGACGCGACACGTCACCTACTTCAACTTGCAGCAGAGCCAGGGAGAAATATCAGCGGTGTGTGTTTTTTTAGGTGTAGGAAACGGATAGCAAAGTTTGTATTTGCAGTGATTGTTCAGCGTCGGTGATGCGAGGAGCTGAGACGCATTCTTTTAACACGTAAGTCGCAGTCGGCAACATTTGTTTGATCATATTCACTGAAGCCGACACTATGCAGCGAGTCAGAGGTAACGCCAAGCGCCCCTCAAACATTCAAAATGTGACTTGATCGGTATCGTTATTGGCCAAATGAGTTGTAAAATATCGGCATATCGGATATCGGCAAAAAAATCCAATATCATGCATCCCTACTTTTAATGTTAAAAATTGACAAACAAGTGTGGGTGAGGAGGGATGGTGCGAGGTCCTGGGGTCCCAACGTGGTTGGTGAGGTCACCGGTGACGAAGAGGGTGACTGTGGCGTAGAGTGACGTGACTGCCGAACAATGGCGGTGTTGCAGCACGGCGTAGTGAGGTCCGTTGACTCGACCGTGATCACTCAGCAGGTGGCAGAGAACCTGCACAGTCTGCCAGGCGAGCACGGCCATCTGAGGCGTGTGGGAAAAACACAGGGTATTAGCCACACAAGCTAGTACTGGAGCACAGAATCCAAAAAGGTACAGAGGTGAGCCACGAGGAGTACAACCACGTATTCTAAATCAACGATCTGGTGATGAGCGGGAGGGAATCCAGCGACTTAATAGCTGGTTGATTGCCGAGTGGATTCACCTGGCTACTGCCTGTTGAGAGAGACCAAGCCCACACGCACACACAGAACAGACAGGGGAAACAACACATACACACATGTGCCTTTAATGGACGTGGTATCGATCTTCTCATCTAAGTCTAAACCAGAAATTGAATAGGAGTATTTCCGAAAATGTCAAACAATTCCTTTAAAAAACAGGTCAGGAAAATATACTGCATCTAAAACAGCTGGGCACTGTAGTTTCTGGCAAAAGTTACCCAAAGAGAAATAAACAGGGTATTTATAAAAGGACAATTTTCAGCTACGGATTTGGTGAACTTCTGAGTACTTGCAGCAGAAGAACGGTGCATAACGGATTGACTCAAAATAAATGACATTGTAAACAAAAGATTAAACCGAAATGTTGTCGATCTTCAACCTTAAAGGGATAGTTTGGAAGACAAGAATCCTCATCTTTTACATTTATGACTTACTGCTCCACAAGAAAGAGCAGAATATCAGGTTGTGCAAGACAAGCTAATCATTTGCCCATCCATAGTTTCACTCTCATGGGCACAATGTTTGCAGTGATACATTTCTGGGCTAAGAAGAGCAAAAAAGGAAGAAGAAAGAAGAAAAGTTGTTAAGGTTGTGTGTCCAAAACAACAACACAAAAACGATACGTACAGCTTTAACTAACCACATTGGTGCCACACGTTGGGACACGTTTTTTGTCAGGGCTTTCTGCCAGTGCAGCAAGGTTATCAAAAGTAGTTTACTTGAGCTAACTAAACTGATAAATTAGCATAGAGCTCATGGTTAATCCCAAATCTGTCAAATGCCACAGAAAATGATTACACAGTCAGACACAATCACATAAATGATGAAATGTTTTTACCTAAAAATCGTCTTCACAGATGTGTGTTGGTGATCACTGTGCCCTCAGCAGTGGTGCTTTCCTCTGCACCTGTATCGTTAGCTAAATGATGCATGTGTCAATGTTAATGGAGGTTTTCCACTTTATTTGCGTCATTAAAGATCTAAATTAACTTATCTAACAGACTTTTCACAATTTACACAGTTCTTATGATAAATTCGGCACCATGTTTCACAAACCTCAAACATGAAAGTTAAGGTTATGTTTAAGGTACACTGAAGTTTATTTAACTTAACACTAGTTCACAGAAGAGCTGGAAAGTTGAAATAGAGCTGATATTAAAACTCTTTCTTTAAGAGTCATACAAAGTCTTGCGTTATGATTATTTACGTCTTGATTTATAAGTTATCTGTTAAATTCAGCATAATGTTAGCGGAGAGTGGCCGGCAGTCACTGAACTCCGAGTGTGTATTTTCGGAGCAACCGACCTTTTGGAGCAGTGAATAACGGCACATCGGACTTAGCTAGCTTTAGCTGAATTAGTTAACGTTAGCTAACTTTCACTCTCTCGCTAACTTTCTTTGAGGACATGCAAACCAGGCTGATAACTTACACGGACAACATTACGTTAACAATCTGATTTGCCTGCAGTCTAGAGGTGTAACGATTAATCGATGAATCGATTGTCAGTCCTATAGATTCAACTAAATCGATCTGCTAAAATAAATAGAATGAATCGTTTGGGCTTCACCAATAATCGATATACATGTAAATGTGCTTAATTGGATTAGTCATGATTCTTACTTATGATTATTTTAATACGTTTAAGACACTCTCTCCAATGCCAGCATGTAGTCTACTGAAAATATTAAAAATAACATTGTTGTATTCAGCATAAAATAGTATGCAGGACTACTTTTTTGTAGAATAAATAGGTTATTTTTTCACCTTTCAGAAGAACACAGATAGTCTCACTCGCATTATTGCATGTTGCATAGAATCATGGTTTACAGAATCGAATCGTTACAAGATTACAAAAAAAACCAATATGCCAAAAATAAGCCACCCACCCAGTCATAAATCAATAATCATTAACATTAGGAGCGCCTCTGCGCAACTCAGTGTAGACGCGCGGCCACAGCAATCCTCACCACGCGCCCCGCTATGTTCTTCTGCGTGTACTTTATGTTGTTCTGATGCCGTTCTGCCTCGTTGAACCACCACAATGTCGCTTTCTACTTTCAAAACACTGAAAGTTGACACTGTATTTTGATAAGCTGCCGCACTCTTCATACTCGTTGTGTGAGCGGAACGGGTACCGGACCAGTACTTTTATAATAAAAATGTGTGTGTCTCCGTCCAAAATCCGCTGCCCTCGCTCTGCCTGCTTGCACAGATCTGCTCGTGCTCACATGCGCTGATGCAGGTCGAGTGTTTACTAGAAATATGCAGAGACGGCACTCCTTCAAAACAACCAATCAATCAAGCCATGCGTGAACTATTAAGCTGTTGAGTAAACATAACTTATATTTTACTTGATAAAATAAGACAATATATGCACTCATATGTCATGGTAGTGTTTTCATTTTCAAGCCATAGTTCCGGCCCCTCATTTTGGATCATTTCCATCAACTGGCACCTTAATAAGTCACTCTCTCCTAGGGCTGAATGATATGGACACAATTTCATATCTCGATATTCATGCCAGATATCTCGATATCGATACGATATGACTACGGGTTCGGTGGAAACCAAATATTTTTCAGAAAAATAAAAACATAATACAAAAGAATGTGGAAACTGCATCGGGTTGAAAAGTTGAAATTGAATCTACTTTATGCTAATCAGAGGCGCCTGGCTTGACTCGCCGCCTCGGGAATGCTCGCAAACGGTCGCGAAAACCTTCTAAACTGAATGTTGTCGATCTAAAATAAAGACGGATTCAGCAACTGCATAGCTCATTTCTCGCTTAAAATGTTTTCAAAAACACCTTTTGGTGAACTATTTTCGTAAAATAAGAGAAAGTTTCCAAACGAGCCACCGTGTTGGTCTGCGTGAACTCCGGAGCAGACAGGACAGCAGTGAAAGCGATCGTCCAATCAGCTGCAGCCATGAAGTGTGGGCGGGATTGTTTGAAGGAGAGTGCCTGTTAGGGTTGGGCGGTATAATGGTATGAAAGTGTCCACCGGTAGAGATTTTGCACTACCGTTTATACCGGAGAAAGCGCAGATGTCTGCGGCATCGCTCTGAGTCACTGTAATTACACCGCCTCGACACACGGGGCGCTGCAGGCATTGCAGCAGACTGCTTGCGTGGTTGCATGAGCACGACGAAGAAGAAACAGCTTTACCTGAGTAATAACAATCATGGCGGAGGCGGAGAGTGAACGTCACGAGGACACGGAGGCAGCGCGACCCACCCAACTCTTTCCGAAAAAGGGCGCCACGTCTGTTGGAACTTTTTCGGATTTAGAAAATCCGACAACGAACAAAAAGCGATATTCTGCAAAGAGTGTCGCGCGACTGTTGCTGCTGGAGGTTTAAACACCGGTAACCTCTTCCACCACTTAAAGATAATACATGCGAAGCAGTATTATGAGTCTTTCGCTAAAGGCATCCCGTATGACAATAAATCACATCGATGGAGGGAGATAACGGAGGCCATCACGACGCATACTTTTTCTCATTTGTTATTTTTATTTCTTATTAAGATGGAGCTCTGTGTTTACATTTGCACACACACTATAGCTTAAGTTAAAGCTGGAGTTCAAATTTTAACCAGACATTTCCACATTCTTTGTGGCTTATTGTTTATTATATTATTATATTTTCTTTAAAATAATGTTATGCTGTTGTGAGTAAAATAAAAGAGGAAAATCATCAAATGCGACAGTGGTTATTTTTAAGCCATTAATTGAATTAAAACTGCCAAGCAGTGTCATGACGGGCCCTCGCTCATATGCGGTCGTGGAGTGCCTGCGGTCACAGGGCAGTGTCGTGGACGCTGCCCTTGGCGCGGCCGCCTCTCCTGGCGCAAGTCCAGAACAAGCGATTGACACCGAATGGCATCCATCTCTCACGTTAGGTCGTGGAGTGCCTGCATACACACGGCAGCGTGGCGGCTGCCTACCTGTGCAGCAGCCACCTCCTCGTGGCGGCAGCTTAGACACAAGTGATTGACATTCAAAGCCATCTGTCTGTCACATACACACATGTTCATGCCTTCCTGACATCTCTCCTCCTCCCCCTAGTGTGTCCTCTCCTCCTCCCCCTGTGTCCTCTTGCAAGCTGAAATGAGAGGAATTAGTTATAAAAAAAATCAGGTGTGGCTTTAACGTGGAAAAATTCACAAAATCAATGACATTTCCTGTTGCCAGTAGGTGGCGCTTTGACAGAGTGAATATCAAAGTACAGATGTGTTCAGGAAGGAACTCTTATCAAGTGTGCAAAGTTTGAAGCAGCTCTGAGAACAAACACTGAAGTTATAATAGTTTGGATGTTAATGACTCATCAATGAGTGAAAAACTGGCTGAATTACACACTTGGCGAAAAACATTTTTTTGACCTACTTTATGATAACTTTAGGCGGTGGGTCCAAGAGGCTTTTTTGTACATCTCCACTTGGGCTATCTAGGAAACAATATTTCATGCCTCTACGACCTACCTAGAGGGGGTGCTGTTGCTCAGAAAAGGGGCATAAAATCGGTCACATTTCATGTCGCCATTAGGTGGCGCTCTACTTGTGAGTTAAAATTGCAGTGCAGTTGTGTTCAGGACGTGACTCTTAACAAGCATGAATATTCTGGAGCAGATCGGAGAAGAAACGGTGAAGTTATAACAGTTTTAATGACAATGGCGAAGGATGAAAATAGTAGCGCAGTCAAGCCGTGGCCACGCCCCAAGACTTTTGGAGCATCTTTAACTTGTTTTTTTTCCCTTTAGGCCTTTACAACAACATATCAAATTTTGGTATCTATCAGGTCAACGGTATAATGATTTTTTGATTTTGTCTCCCCCCTATGCTCCCTGAGTGAGAAACTTGCTGAATTACACACTTGGCTAAAACATTTTTTTACCTACTTTATGATAAATTTAGGCAGTGGGTCCAAGAGGCTTTTTTGTACATCTCCACTTGGGCTATCTAGGAAACAATATTTCATGCCTCTACGACCTACCTAGAGGGGGTGCTGTTGCTCAGAAAAGGGGCATAAAATCGGTCACATTTCATGTCGCCATTAGGTGGCGCTCTACTTGTGAGTTAAAATTGCAGTGCAGTTGTGTTCAGGACGTGACTCTTAACAAGCATGAATATTTTGGAGCAGATCGGAGAAGAAACAGTGAAGTTATAACAGTTTTAATGACAATGGCGAAGGATGAAAATAGTAGCGCAGTCAAGCCGTGGCCACGCCCCAAGACTTTTGGAGCATCTTTAACTTGTTTTTTTTCCCTTTAGGCCTTTACAACAACATATCAAATTTTGGTATCTATCAGGTCAACAGTATAATGATTTTTTGATTTTGTCTCCCCCCTATGCTCCCTGAGTGAGAAACTTGCTGAATTACACACTTGGCTAAAACATTTTTTTACCTACTTTATGATAAATTTAGGCGGTGGGTCCAAGAGGCTTTTTTGTACATCTCCACTTGGGCTATCTAGGAAACAATATTTCATGCCTCTACGACCTACCTAGAGGGGGTGCTGTTGCTCAGAAAAGGGGCATAAAATCGGTCACATTTCATGTCGCCATTAGGTGGCGCTCTACCCACGAGTTAAAATTGCAATGCAATTGTGTTCAGGACGTGACTCTTAACAAGCATGAATATTTTGGAGCAGATCGGAGAAGAAACGGTGAAGTTATAACAGTTTTGATGCCAATGGCGAAGGATGAAAATAGTAGCGCAGTCAAGGCGTCGCTGTGGCCACGCCCCAAGACTCTTGGAGCATCTTTAACTTGTTTTTTTTCCTATAGGCCTTTCCAACAACATATCAAAATTTGGTAACTATCAGGTCAAAGGTATAATGACTTTTTGATTTTGTGTGACCCCTGTGAATGGCCAAAAACGGCCCAAAACGGCACTTTTTGGAAATTTGTGGCAACGCCAAACATGACCCAATTTTAATGAAACTTGACATGCATGTTCTTTGAAGCTATTGGAACATAGGTTTCGAGTTTCGTAATTTTTGGGGCAAAGGTTATAGAGTTATGCTAATTGCATTTTGGTAGCCCCACCCTCTAATGTTCATTGGCCGATATCTTCTGATAAACTCTTCTGATACTCTCTCCTTGTGATCTTGAATACACTCTGGTTGAACAGAAATGTTGAATGAAAATATAATAATTGCAGAATTGCAGACTGCTTGCTGTGCCACCTGACTTAATCCAACTGCACCAATACACCATCCCACGTGTCTCGTCTGTTGAGGGTTTTTTCTGTGGGTACCACCAGGCCTGAAAAAAATTCTAGGGGAAACACTGCCCTGACCTCACATGTTTCTCAAGGGTTGTATTGGAGCCCCTTTAATATAAAAGTCCATCCATTCCTAGAGTTGGCTTTGATGGTGCACAGCTACCCATTTTGCATACCATACAGTAATTTAGAAACCGCTGGTAGTTCTGCTCATATCATATTTTTTGGCATTTAAAACAATACAGTACAGGCCCACACCCTAACCACTGATTGCGTTTAACCACCATAGTTCCACTATATCTTGGATTCAGATTGTAGCATGTCAGAATGAACAACTGGGGTATTCCAATAAGCAGAATTCTGATCAATTCAGATTTTTGGAGAATTTCTAGTTGGTGTGTGCCTGTGAATGTGTATCTTGACATTTATAAATGTTTCATCACTATTTGATTCCAGTTAAACACAAATGATGACATTTGTCGCCCATTACTACCTGTGACACAGCTGTTTGTAGGTAAACCCAGATATTTGTAACGGACAAGCTTGTAGTTGACGCTGGAAAAATAAAACGGGTATTGTCATGAATTCTCATTAACATTAAACAATCAATGTTGTCAGTCTGTGTATCAATAAATCAATGCCTTTACATCAACCTTTTCCTGAGAAAGCTGAGAAGTTTGAGAGTGCAAGACTCCCTTCATAATATCCCTATTGTGTCCCCAGGTGGTATGGCCAAGAGAAGGACTACAATGTCCTAGTCATGGACCTGCTTGGACCAAGTCTGGAGGACCTCTTCAACTTCTGCTCTCGCCGCTTCACCATGAAGACGGTTCTTATGCTGGCAGACCAGGTAGCTAACACTTTCACGCCCCCACCTCTATGCAATCTTCTGAAGCAGTAAACATGCCTGTAGAACATAGTTGAATACAAGCACTGTGGTGGTGTGACATCTCAGCTAGAAGGTCTTGCTTCCACCCTCAAGCTTTAAGTAAGGAGTAAGCATTGTCTCTGCTTTGGTTTCCTGTGGGGCTCCAGTTCCCTCCCAGAGTTCAAAGACCAGTTCTGGTGAATAGCCTTTTTTCCCAGTAGACATTTTGACATTTCATAGCTGGAAAACATAGTTGTAACCAATAACAACTAATATAAAGGCTGTGTTGTCCATGATGTTGTGCACACCTTTCTGAAAAGGTCTATTGGTGACGTTAAATGGCCCAGATATGTGAATGTCAGTGTGAATAAATGTATCCTTCATCCCTACATGTTAAATTGATGGAACTATGGAAATATTAAACATGGTCTTCTTTTCATCTTCAGATGATCAGCAGAATTGAGTATGTACACACAAAGAACTTCATCCACAGAGATATCAAACCAGACAACTTTCTCATGGGCATCGGCCGTCACTGTAACAAGGTAAGAGGTCCAGGTCCAGGTCCTTTAATTACTGTAAGTGGGGATTATTGAAGCTCTCTATAGAGCTGTGGACAGACAGCGATATGGCATAGTAGCCATGTTAACTTCACAACCCTGGTCCCGATCTGATCTACAAATTAAGCTTCAGTAATGGTAATCAGTAATCTCTCCATATAGTGTACTTACTTAGGACCTCTAATAGTAGAACCTTTCCATGACTACGACTTGCAGCTGTTTCCAAAGAACCTTGTAATTTGAATTTGACCCCTGGCAGATTAAGTAAGCCTAGATATGGGATCAAATGCCGCACTTTTATCACTACTTAGACTGGTAGCAACATTACCTGTTCCCGGCACGACAAAAATCAGTTAGGGTAATTTTCCCATAGGAAAATAATCTAAACGGGAGAGTAGACATGGGTCATTCCGTGTCATTTCATCAAATGCCTCCCACCAAAAGCCATTTTTAAACAGCAATATCTGGAAAACTATCTCACCTGTGGCCTTCAAATTTTCTACAGTGTATATCTGTAACTAATAGCCTCCAGACATGGAATATCAGGGGTGGTGATGAAATTTGATTTGATGAAATGACACGGAATGACCCACATAGCAAGCTCAATTATACAAATCTGCTGTTCATATTTGATGGCTATATAAAAGGAGAAAAATGTAAGTACCATATTCATGGCGCAATCTTGATGACAGACTTCATTTTCATGGCTGCTGTGTTTGAAGTCAAGTTTCCACAGTTAAATAATAGTACAAAGTAATGCTAATTCATTGTGTGCCACTCAAGTGTAAATTTGTTAAATTAAATGCAGCATTACAAATGTATATCATTAGGCATTGATATGAAAACATTGCCATTTCAGTGTTTCCCATTAATTATCTAGACTGTGGCACACCGCCAGAGGCTAATCTGTCCCACCATGGTCTCATTTGCCCTGCTAACGCTACATTTTCATGAGCTAATTTTTACAGCATTTTTACATTATTCATAATATACATTTTTTTTGCCGTTTGTTGACGTTGCCTCAGCAAAGCATCTGTAACCTAGGGGTGTGCGATATATATCATCTACGATACTATCTTAATTGCTTTTGTTTGTATGTCACTCATTTCTTAAAAAAAAACGATCAAAACACGCCTTGAGTGTCCACAAACATTCACTGCATTTCAAGCCAAGTAGGACAGACTACTGCACATCCACATTCACAACACGCGTAGTGCACGCATCACAACAAACTAAGCTAGCGTAGCTGCTGCATGGCTGAAGTTGAAAACTGGACGTGTATCAACGTCACTCACATGGAGCTGGTTGACTTCGAAAAGTCGGATGTTGTTCAAAAGGCGCTGATCTGCAGACTCTGTCGGAAAGCGGTTGTCGTTAAAGACAGCTGACTCACTTTTTTCACCATCTGCAAATTAACCACCACACAGATAATGAAGCAAATGAATGATGAATCAAGGAGTCAGCGGTCGACTGACCAGCTAAGGTACCGGCAAACAAAAAGCACACTCGACAAAAAAAGATTCCCGCAATGAGACGGGCAACTAAAGAAGTAGGGCTGGGGGTAAACTATTATTTTTAAAAAGATTAATCGGGTGATTATTTTATCGATTAGTCGACTAATTTAACGACTAATTGGACGATTAGTCTAATGATTATTTTTTTGTTGTTCGATTAATAAAAACAATGTATCTAAAAAAAAAAGCACCAAAAAATTCTTAATATAATTTATTAAACGACACCCTTTTGCACAGGAAAATAAAAAATAAAGAATAAAATAATACAAAATAGGCCAGCCTGTTTACACTTACAGTCCAACAAAAATCTCTACTGTACAAAATTACAAAAGATTAAAAAAAATGCAGTGCAAAAACACTGTGCCATGCACGGTACAGAAATTCCCAAGTGTTTAACACTATAACAGTCCCAACACATAACCTGATGCAAAATGAAACTGACTATCTAAAAGCCTGTAGAGTACTCTATCTACACAGTGAACATTTTGATAAGCCCCAACACACTTGGATGTGGTGCTCATTTAAATTTTTTCAATGCACATAAAAACATTAATTCATTCATGACCACAGCGCACCAGCTTACGTGCAGCGCTGGCCTGGACATTGCTTGGCTCCGTTAGTTGACATTAGCGAACTAGCGCAGCTTTACGATGCATACTATAAGCTGGCGTTAGTCTAATGTTATGTTTGACTCGTAAAAGACCACAACATGAGTTGGCTCTCTGTTTGTTCGTGCCGGGTTAGTAGCGGCTACAAAGCTGTGTTCTGCAGCCGTAAGCTAGCTACCATTCCAGCCAACATTAAATGCTAACAAACGTTTACTAACACACAGCTGTCTAGCCGCTAGTAGCGAGCTAACCTTAACTACTAATGAACCAAGCACGAACAAACTGCACGGAGAACTCATACTTGCACTTAGGTGTGGGGGAAAAAATTGATTCTGAATTGATTCACAAATGTCAAAAATCAATTATTTTTATTCCATATTGTTTACGGAACGTAAAAGACAGAACTCTCAAATGCAGCACCCGGACAGTCTGTGGCGTTGCACATAACTGACACGGCTGAGGTAGACACCCGATCAGCACCTGCTGCATTTACATACAATGTTTCATCATTCATGGCCGAAATAAACACTATTACTGCTTTGTTGTGAAGTCCCAGACACACCAGGAATCTAAACGGCTTCATGTCTGAGTTTCTACCATTACCCAGAGGGGGAGTCTCATAGAGCTGCATTCACAGCAGCGGTCACTATCATAAAAAAACACGTTGTGATTTAATTACAATTTACGGATAAAGACTACGCCGAAGTAACAAAGATTAGTAAAAAGTCCGAAGTCATGATTTGTTAAATCTGTCCGTTAAGACGATGGGCAAATAACTTTAAAAATGCTTGTTTTGGCTTTCGGCTCGCTCACAGCTAAGCTAGGCTAACGCCGTAGCAGCTACGTAAACACTGAATGTAACAACGTCTCGGCAGCGACCTTGTTGTTTGTTCCACGGACAGTCTCCGGTTTTACTCCTAGTTTGTTCGTCTCTCTATGAGACGTAAGATACTATCCCACGGACCGCTACGCTGTGATGTGTTGAAATGCAGCTGCATTGATTATTGCATTGAAAGCTTTTTATTTGTATATATGCTACAGTATACTGTTTTTCTCTCAGGGATATGCTCATCGCCTGTAACAGGACCATTCTGTGTTCATAGGAAATCATGTCTACTTGTGACAAAGAAAAGCCTTTTCTTTAATAAAATATTAGAGAAGCTAATTAACCTGTTTATTTTCTTTAATGTCTTTAATGAACCACAAAAGTAGAAAGTGACTTGCAAATGTTTTTTTGCATGGACATGTACACAAAAAATTGTTGCATCAACATGCATGGATAATCAGTTTATAATCGAATCGCTGACCTCTGAATCGTAATCAAATCGAATTGTGAGGTGCCAAGAGATTCCCGACCCTACTTGCACTGTTTGATTGAAATACCCGCTCTGGTTATTTCAGTGTTTTTGTATTATATTACACTTGAATAACTTGGTTTTAAGTTGTTAAATGAGACCTGTTTTGCTTTTGGAGCTACTACAATACAAGGCTTTTACGAGCACATTTATTAAGGTTGCAAAATATCGTCAATTATCATTATCGGCAAAATCCCCCTAAAATAATGACATTTTTTTTTGTCAATGTTGCATATTATCTTTGCTGATCTAATGGAGCTGGTAGCGCAGGCTGCTACTGGTTCTGTCTCCTTGTTGGTCAACCTTTTTCAGCTTCAATCTGGGCCGCAGGATCAGTTGTGTTTATTCGCGTCGCCTGGACTGGACATGCCGGAGAGGAGGCAGGGCTTAACTTAACACTGACAATGTATCATCAGTCATGGCTGAAATAAGCACTGCTTTGTATATGTTGTGAAGTCCCAGATACACCGGCTAATCAAACGGCGTCCTGTCTGAGTTCATAACATCATCCAGATGTGCTCAGTGAATTTCATTAACCTGTATTCACTGTAAAAAGCAATACCATCGAAAACCATCACTTGCCACTCAAAGCAATGCACTGTATGTATGAAGACTATAACGATGGAGATGAAACATTCTGAAGATTATATATATATATATATATATATATATATATATATATATATATATATAATAAAATATTATATTATATTATAAAGATTCGGAGATGAGGGAAAGATTGTGGTGAGTGATCGCTGAGGAGTGAGGGATCAGGGATGGACTGCAGCCTGTTCAGAGTCCGGTGGATCGCGGAGATGTGGGGTCCCGGTAGTGCTGCAAACTGGTCCTGAAGTCCACCTGGACCCGATGGGGATCGTTGAATATAAATCCAGCAGTGAGGACAATGTAGTTTCATTATTGAAAAAAGAAGAAAAAAAAACTGTTGGCTGTTTTTTGTTTTGTTTTTTCAAGAAATGAGACAGTCACAGAATCTCCCTCCCTGCTGGAAGACTCGTTCTTTTGTTTTGTAAATTTTCGCAACAAATATGTTTTAAAAAATTTATTATCCTGGTCATTTCTCTGCGTATGAGACTTGAGAGCCGTCGGCGGAATCTGACACGTATTAATTATGCGTCAGGAACGACATCCTCAACAGCGCTTAAAGAAATCCCCCGACTAGTGTCCGAAAGTGTTTTTTCATTTTGCCGATGTATGATAGTGCACTACATAGAACTCCCCTATGTAGGGAGTAAGGAATGAGTAGTTCCCACGGCTGCATGGTTGCAGCACTGCTGGGTGAAGCTACCTGTTGGTGCCGTCTCCGCTTCCGCCTCCGGATCTTCAATAGTAATCATGTAGCAATGTCTTGATGCTTTTCTGACCAAATTTGATGTGGATCAGGCAAACACAAGAGGAGGAGTGCATTAAGGTGTAAAAACATGACATTTCATGTCACCAGTAGGTGGCACTCTGATTGTGACTTAATATTGCAGAGCAGAAGAGTTCAGGGTTTGACTTTAATTAATTGTGTGAAGTTTGGAGCAGATTGGACGATGGACACTGATTCATCAGCATTAATTATCAGTGCATGAGACCGCGCGCGCACACACACACACACACACACACACACACACACACACACACACACACACACACACACACACACACACACACACACACACACACACACACAGAAAACCCTCTCCGAGGAGGTACTTCTTGCTGGGTTTAGAGATATTTTTTTGCCGGGCAACTTAGCCTAGGAAAATTCAGTTGGTGTTTCAACCATATGTATTGGCACCATATCCTTTGCTATATACACAGCAACCGCATCTGTAATGGCTTTCCAGCGGGCTGAATTCTTTTCATATGGGATGCAGTTTGAAAGTGTTTGTAATATGGTGGATTGTTTTTTGGCGGCTGTGATGTGGTGCCGCTGTCTTTTTCATTCCGCTGGACGCAACATTTCTCCCACTCGGCTGCAGTAAATTTTTCGTACTGCTGCCTTTGCTAGCAACAGACTTTAAACATACTTTGCAGTAGGGTGTTGTCTGGCCTAAATCTGACTTCGCAAACCAAATCCAAATAACAGACGACACCGTGCCTTTCTTTGGAGCAAGTTCTTCCCTGCGTGCTGCCAGGTTGTTTGTGTACCACTATGGCAAATGTGCACTGAAAGGTGCTAGGGAGTGCTAGCGAGCCACTTTTTTGTGGCCAACTAGGAAACCTTTAAAATCTCAAATTTTTCGCCAGTCCCCATGCACTCACAATTTTTTTTTTTTACAGCTTCTGAATATGATGAGCCCCCCCAAAAAAGGTGATCATTTGCATTTAATAATAATCCTTGCAATCCCTGCAAAAAGTTGTTAGTATTTCTTTCTTGCAATAGTGGTTGTGAAATGCAAATGGTAGAGTCTTGTGATATCTTTACGAGGATGGGTAGCACCAACACCTGGTCAGTGCTAGTGCTGATAATGGCATGCTGAGGACAAAATAGTGCTGTTCAGTATCTTGTTGCCCTGTGCTTCCTCGAAACTGTATAATACTTTGATATATCATATTCATTAGGCACTTGCTCATGTGTTAATTTGAACCAAGCACACCAGTTTGTTTACCCCCAAATGTCAGCACTGTCACATTCTCATTTTGCTCCTGATTTCTGCTGTAAATGTAACCTGCTTGTCAATATATCATGTATGCCTCCGGCTCAGCTGAGTACTGCTTGCGTTGTAAGATGTGTCACAATACACTAGTTCATGATTGGAATTTGAGGGTGCTCTTTTTTTACTCGGTGAACTTAACACTATAACTTTGTAAACACTGATCTGGGATAATACCCCACACCAGCGCTAAGATGTCCATTTTTTGGTTTCGCCAGAAAAGTACTAATGCAAATCATAAGCACATCTTTTTCTCGAGATACTTTATCCTGAAGCTGGGACTGCTGCTGTTTGGTTACCATTGTTCCACAGCCTGTAGTTGAGCCTGTCTAACTACACAAGCACTATTGGTAGTAATTTGTGCTCAATTACAGAGAATGTGTGTATTGTAGATGATAGGTTTCTAAAATGCATTAAACAAGTGCTAGACCACAACTAACCATGTGTGTAGAGCTTTCATCCATCATATTGAAAATAAAGAGCAGTTGGTAAGTCTACAGTGCATCAGAAGACATCTTGATGTGATACAGGTGGCAACATTACAGTCAATTACACACTTAACAGCCATTTCTCCAATACTAACTCAATTCTAGTACAGATTTAACTTCTTCTGTATGTTAAGCTGCATATTGGAAAGCAGAGGCAGGAACTCTCCCTTTATTTGTGGCTGTCTCTGCACAACTGTGTTTGGATAATATCAACGTCACTCATCAGGAGCCTGTTAAGCTTTCTTCATTAGCAGATATTTTCTATGCACATTTTGTTTTGATGGGGGAGGATGGACAACCATGCTGCCCAAATCTCCTCTCTCTCCCAGGTCTTGTCTGAGCCATGGTGTTGCTGTCTGCACTGGCCTTCATTGTCCCTGTCAGACATGATATTATAGTTTCAACATGTCTATGTTTCCAGAGACACTTTGGGCTTGTTGTACAGGGTTGATCTTACCACGGTTGTCCAGACAGAAGAAAACCAAAGTCACATTGGTTTCTTCTAGACTGATGGCCACAATGATCATATCTGTACCACAAAGATTTAAAGTGGATTTTCTGCCTGTGTAGGTCCAGTCTTGGATGGGCCCATCCTAGCTGTACAGGACACTTAGTTGTATTAAAGGGAGAAACCTATGTGGGTGCAACCAGAACTGCCTGTTGTACTCATGCTAAATGTGACTGAAGGTGGATAGAGGCTGTGTGATTTTGACCCCTGCCCCTCTACTGTCTGCCCTAGTGTTTAGACTCGTCAGTGGGGAAGAGGAAAAGAAGCTTGGCTGTTAGCTCTTCTCAGGACCCATCTTTCTCAGGATTAAACCAGGTGTGACCTTTACCACAACACCAGCTGCCTCACAACAGCAGTTGTCGCTTTGCAATCATACCCAACTACAACATTGGTTTAAAGTGACCACCAGCACCCATTTTGCACTCATAATACCCAATGTATGTATTCTCCCACGCAGTGTTCACACACTGCATTGTCTAGGGAGTAGCTATTGTCCCTATTTGGTGTAATAAAGAGACCCAGTCCCTCTAATCGTGGCTAAATGGCCTCTTGCCTACATTTAAAGCCAATATGTCTCTTAATGTGATGTTTGTCTCGATAGTAATTAACAAAGTATTCAATTGGAATTATCCAAGTGGAATGCAATTATTCACTCTAACATATTTAAACTTAAACCAAAGTCAAACACATTATTGAGCCCAATTTAACCAGATCCTTATTATTTGAAAGCAGGTTAACTTAGCAGTGTGCCTCCCAGAACTCATGTTTAATTAACAATTGTATGGATAAATACAAAAGCAGTATGCATCCTGTCAAAAAGGAAGGTCAGAAAAGAAAATAATCTCATAATGTTACTTGTCAAATTACAGATGTTAAATAGCATACAGTACCACATAATTTCATATTGTGTATAAAATGTATATTTAAACCTTTTTCATGAAGTCCCAGCTGAGCTACATATTGTCACAGGAAAAAAAACAATACAATGTGTGGTGATACAAAGCAAGTAAACAGCAGCACTAAAACAAGTCTTTGAAAATGCCAGGCGAGCCTACCATGGGCATCTTAAAGGCAGAAGGGTCACTTTCAAAATATCCAGTCTTGCTTTATGTAATAGTTATGCTATCAAACAAAAACTATTTTAAGAAGCTGACAAGTGTCATGTTACTCCCCAAGATACTTAGCTATTGTGAAACTGCTTCATCGAAGTCTGAGTAAACAACGACAACAACAATAGGGTTCGCCCATCTTCTTTAATCCACTGCCGACCCACCGAAACAGTTTGAACTGTTTATCTGCATCACGTGAGTATGATCCCATTCATGTGATGTAGGATTGGTTACTGAAAAGAAGGACCTACAATGTCTTATGGAAAATTAGACTGCATATCAAGTTAAGCTGAACTGCATGTGTCAAAAGGGCATGTGACTCTGATTTAGCATTGACCCCACAGAGCTTTCAGCATGCAGTTGTTTAGCAGTAAGCACAATATGTATTCCGTTTTAGACGGTTGTACCTCAAACATTTTCTTCCAGGAGGTTCCTGAGACTATTCTTAGGCCAATTTAAATATCACATGCTTAGCCAATAATTAGCTTCTCGCATTGACTGTGTAATGCTGTCCAAAGTTAGGTTAGTGAGGATTAATATTGTTTTGATTGAAATCAATTTGTTTCAGTCTGTGAAGTTTTAACTGTATTTTGTTTTTAAATTAGTTTTATTAAAATTCTATTTTCATTTACATTAGTAGTACCCATTGGCAGTGACGTATCCATCCGAGAAACCCTAAATTACACAAACTAGAAATTGTAACTTTATTCAGGCCTTGAAACTTGCAATATCTGTACAATTAAATGCAGATAGGTAGACTTTTCCAGAGAAGCCTAATAAGTAATGAGTAATTTGACAATTGTCAAAGGTAGTTGACTGGCCAGTACCATGTTGTAGTTCAGTACTGGGGAGAAGTTACACCTAAAATATCAGAAATGCAGTCTATTCACAGTAGTAGTTTGTAGCTTTTCTCTTAACTATCATTTCAAGACACAGTATGTGTTAGCTGCTTTTTCAGATACCAGTTTGGTACGGTCACATTTGGTCTTGGTCATGTTATAGTGTGCATGGCCAAGGAGTGTCCTTATACTGTGCAATGTAGTAGTATAATATTGTCTTGGTTTCCATGTTGTGTGGTAGAGTCACTGTTTCTGAAACCCTTTTTTAATAGCAGTTCACATAAGAATGCATAGTTTGATGAAAGGGGATTTTAAACATCTGTTTCACTTGTTTGTTCGCTTGTTTTCTCTTCGATCATACCTGGTAAGGTTGAAAATCAGTTGTTGGTTTTAAGTTTGGTTTTCCTGCTTTCTGCTTCAGGGTAGAATGTCACCTCAACATTTGCTCTGTTCTTTAACTTACTGGCAATGGAAGCCCTGGTGTCAGGTTTGTATGAGAAGACATTAATGTGGGACATACACCCTATGCTTTGCTTCCAGTCACAACAACATGACAACACTGCTCAAGGAAATGTAGAGAACACTTAGATCACACATCACATCTTGATGATTACTTTCAAGTTACTGATCTACTGATGTACATTGTATAATTTGTTGAGAACAAAACTATGTAACAGTCAATGGAAACCAGAATCACCAACCATTTTAGGCTGGAATCAAAAATACACTGAAAGTAAAAGAATTTAGATCACAGGCTGATCCATCCATGGTCAGAGACCTGCACACTGGTAGCCTGCTGGAGGTCAGGTTGTAGGACTCTTTCAGTGCTCTTCCTGGTCCTCCTCCACAAAGATTCCAGTCCTGCTGGGTCCTGTCCAGCTCTCCTGGTCTAACGGCCGGTTTAACAATATAAAACCTGGAAGGTAAAGGAAGGAATTGTGACATTCAGACATCTTAAAATGACGTTGAATTGTGAGACCTGTACTGCAGATGTGTGTTCTCTGGACTTAATTTACACCAGAAACGTGTTGTTTTACAGTGATGGCTCTGGCAAACATTGACTTGTTATGGAACAGCGGGACTTGTCTTGACTGTTGAGGATGTACGCAGATGGATAAGCTGACAGGGGACAACACTAAGGTGGAGCCCTCAGCCTATCTTTATATTCCCTGTTGAACGCCCTTAATTTTGAAACTCATACGAGCAATCATTTTCTAATGTAGCCTGCTGGTCTGGATGTTTAGAGTAGCACTTGGCACACATGGGTGGTGAGGTTGGGGAGGTTCACTGTGTCTTTTTGGCCTCTTAATGACATGTTCAGAATGTGCTTTAGCCTGAGCCATTAAACAAAACAAATCTGAATGCAATGCTGTTTACCTCTCCAAATTTGAGTGGAAGTCAGAAGAAGACAGCATAGGTTTATACAATACTTCATAGGACATTGAAACTGGGTAGCCTGATGATTCAGGTGTGAAAGTGAGCAACCTCATTAAAGTGTTCACACAGTGCTATCTGTTCTATACTACTCAATCTCTTATGCAGAAATCATATGTTGATAGCAATCTTTCATAGCCTCTTCACTAAACCGTTTTACCCTATTAGATCACATCCCCAGTCATTATTTCACCTATTTAACAATGTATGCTGAAAGAAATTCACAAATCAATTTCTTGTTGTTTTTATATCAAAATTAAATACATTTTTCTTCCTGAAAAAGTAAATGACATATGCTCATCAGTCTGTACCAACCAACGAAATCATGACATTTATCAATCAATCTGCAACTTTTAGCAGCAGAGATATGGTGGTGAGCAATTTTTTTTTTCAACCATGAAATAAAATTCTTCCCAATGTTAAGTCTTGCCCATCTATTCTATGTCACTCAGAAATATGTTGCCGTACAGAAGAGATTCTTGAAATGCCATTTCAGCTGGACTAAGGTTTTTAAAAGGTTTAAAAGAAAACAACAATGCACTTCCATATTGTGCAAGGGGAGGTAAAAACCTGATGGTGTAAGACTACTGTTACCACATTGAAGCTAAATGAGAAGGGACTATTTTTTTAGGGTTGTAGCTGTTGATTAGTCACCTTTGCATGTTAATGTTGTCACAAGGATTTTATTTTCACAAAATCTGATGATAACGTTTTGGACATTCATATTTTACAGCTAATTGTCAATTGCTAATTGTAAAATGAAGAAAATATGCAATTTTGTGCATCATCATTTCTGATGAACATTTGGATTGCCATCGCGTGTCACTGACAGATAACCACCCTGTGTTCTCTCTCTCTTTGTGTCAGTTGTTCCTTATTGATTTTGGTTTGGCGAAGAAGTACCGAGACAACAGAACACGACAGCACATCCCCTACAGAGAAGACAAGAATCTGACTGGCACAGCACGCTACGCCTCCATCAACGCACACCTGGGCATTGAACAGAGGTCTGTGCCCACATTTATTATTTGATTCAACTTTCATTTTTTCAAAACGTTTTGATCTTGGCATTTAAAACAAATGATGTTTTCAGAGGAATCTGCCCTTTTTAAGTATTTTCAAATGCAACACATTAGAGATGCACAGATGGCAGTTTTCTTTGCTGATAATTCAAATGAGAGAATATTGTTTTTAACTTTTTTTTCTTAAGCTGAGAAGGAATTCTGACTATTTTATATTACTGTGAAAATCTACTTCTGACAAATGTATTGCAAACAAATATTCTGTCACAGAGGCAATAATGCCCTGCTTCTATACCCAACAAATAACATTGCTTTTGTCTGCAGTCGCCGTGATGACATGGAGTCACTAGGCTACGTGCTGATGTACTTCAACAGAACCAGTCTGCCATGGCAGGGATTAAAGGTAGGATTAAAGATGAAATTGACTGGCACTGTTGGTCTCATCCACATTTTCTCAATCCTTTTCCCTTTTCCATTATGTGGTTTATACTGCTAATGAGTTATGGTGAGCGTAATGTAGCCCTTTGTAAGTAAAAAGGTCAGAAGCATGCAGGGCAGTTCCACTAGTAAGCCACAATGTGTTGATAGTGAGGATGTTATTTGCACATACACCGCATGCGCATTTCTGCCACCGAAGCACTACAGCAGCCAGTGACTTGTAGAGCCTATGCATAGAGCATTTTATTAATACTGCAATATTTTTAGGCCATGTCATGATATACGATAGATATCTCGATATTTTGCACACTTGGATGCATACAATCACACCAGTATGATGATTCTATATGTCTACATCAAAACATTCTTGTTTATACTGCATGCTAATTTTAAACTTTCATACAAAAAAGGGGAAATCACAACTAAGTAAAAGTTAACAAAACTGTATTTATTAAACAGTGAGTGGCACAAACATAAAATTGTCATTGCAGAACAAGAAATTAGTGCACTTTTGTGCATGCTGTAACTCACATGGCATTTCAAAACAACACTAAATTAAAGTGAGCGGTAGCAGCAGTGAGGGAGCAGCCGCTGCCCCCCTGCGCAGACTACAAGCCGCGATATATCGACCAGCCCTACCTATGCAGATGTTACACAAAAATAACTCATATACTGCATTTACGTTGTGAAGTTGAATGTTGACACTTTCACTGAGGGTATAAAAAGCTCTTTGAGTGGGAGTATTTTGCTAGAAGCCTTGATAATGCATTTGTGTGTTTGTCAGGCTGCCACAAAGAAGCAGAAGTATGAGAAGATCTCAGAGAAGAAGATGTCCACCCCGGTTGAAGTCCTCTGTAAGGTAAGAAAACACTGAGCAGAGACGGTGGTAAAAGTTTCACCACATTTACACAACTCAATTGTATGAGTTTAACTTTTATGTTTGCAGGGTTTCCCAGCAGAGTTTGCTATGTATCTGAACTACTGCCGTGGCTTGCGCTTTGAGGAGGCTCCAGACTACATGTACCTGCGCCAACTGTTCCGCATCCTTTTTAGGTAAACACACATACTGTAAATACGATAGATCCATGTCTAAGCCCCACCTCCTGCCACTCTGTGAAGCTGGCAGAGCTACCATGCAGCCACACTGTTAGAACTGTAGTCCCTGAAGAAATATTCTGTCATTTTTGGGGGAAAAAAGGATTTCGGAGAGAAACCGACAGAAGGGTCTACAATATGTGTTTGAAGGATTCAGAAAGTAGTCGGACACCTTCATTTTTTTCATATTTTGTTACGTTGCAGCTTTATGCTAAAATCGTTTAAATTCTATTTCCCCATCATCAACCTACACGAAATACACCATAACGACAAAGCGGATAAAGAATTTGAGACATTTCTGCTATCTATTAAAAAGGAAAAAACCCATTGACTATTCATACCCTTTGCTATGAAACTTGAAATGTAGCTCAGGTGCATCCCATTTCTTTGGATCACTTTTGAGAGGTTTCTCCAACTTGATTGGAGTCCACCCGTGGTAAATTCAATTGATTGGACATGATTTGGAAAGGCACACACATGTCTATATAAAAGGTCTCACAGCTGACAATCCATATCAGAGCAAAAGCCAAGCCATGAGGTGGAAAGGAACTGCCAAGAAGAATTGGTGCTGTGATCGCTGCCAAAGGTGCTTCGACTGAGTACTGAGTAGAGGGTCAATGTGATTCAGTTTTTTTCCTTTAAAAAAAAAAGAAATTTGATGGAGCAGCCAAAACTAACATTACAGATCACAGTGTATTGTGAATAGTGTACCACTACACCACAACAGCGTAACCCTCCACAAAAACACAAGACTCAATTGACAATAAAAGTGACTTTGCTGTTTTTAAAACCGTTATTCCTCCAGAAACAATCATTTGTTTAAAATAGTTGTAAACAATTTTTTTGAATTAATTTGTTTAAATAATATATTAAAAAAGACAAGCTTTATAAGCTTGGCCGGCAACCGCAAGATTGCCGGTTCGATCCCCGGCGCCTCCTAGCTGAGTGCCTGGCGTCCCTGAGCAAGGCACCTCACCCCAATTGCTTGTGACGAGCTGGCTGTCGCCCTGTGTGGTTGACTCCACCGTCGGTGTGTGAATGTGTGTATGAATGGGTGAATGACAGTCATTAATGTAAAGCGCTTTGGAGAAAAGCGCCATATAAATGAGGCCATTTACAAGCTACATTATGTGCGGAATGATTTCTGTCTCTTGCTTCTCTGCCCTGCCATTTGTTTTCTTTTACATTGTTTCTGCTCCCATTACCTGTTTTTACAGCTGATTGTTGGGAAAAATGGGCTGATAATATCTTTCTATATACTTTAGGACTCTGAACCACCAGTATGACTACACATTTGACTGGACCATGCTGAAACAGAAAGCAGCCCAGCAGGGGGCCTCATCCGGGGGTCAGGGCCAGCAGGCACAAACCCCCACAGGCAAGCAAACTGACAAACCCAAGCCTAACATGAAAGGTTAGTAGCAAACAGCCAAGCGACGTTTTTTACAGACACCAATTGCTCATATATTCATTCAGTATTGTATTTAGGAATATTAGATATTGTTTTATTCCCTAACCCACACACAGTGCCCCTTTTGTAAAAATGATGAAAAACCAAATTGGAAATCCAAAGCAAGTTAGGCTTATTATTCCTGTTGGAATGATGTAGCCAAACAGCATTGCCAGAAACAGAAAGTCCCAAATAAAATAATTTGATACAATTGGTCTGTCTTGCAGAAGCAAAGACGTCCTTGGGGAATTTGACTACTAACTTTGCTACCATGCTGTTCTGTTCCTTTGTTGGGGCTGGCAAGAGGCTCTCTCCATTGTAACACTGTCTTAATGCTGACCAAGCCACTCTAATTACATACCTCTGACTCTTCTGCAGTCTGTCTTTATTTACCTTCCCTCTCCAAGCTTCATTGTTTTCCCCTCCTTAACACCCCTTTTCCATGCAGTTTGACTGACATTCATGATCCACACCTCGTGTCAAGCAGACAGAGACGAGGTGTGGATCACTGGGAACAACTGCTGTTATGTCACTATGTGTGGAAGTTTCCAGTCATGAAGTCAGCTTTGACTCTGCAACAATGGTAAACCACTTCACAGTCAGGTTTAGTTAGATTTCAAGCACACAATTTGACAGCTAAACAACTTGAAGTACGTTTTTCAGAGTCACATTAGTTAACTAATGAAACAGACCTTTCCATAAACGTGAATATCCTTTTTGGGCATTGTGCTATGATATGGTCTATTGACCTCAATTAACACCAGGAATCAGCATTGGCATTTTGCCAAACTGTTGAGATGTTGTCTTTTGCAGCATTCAATTTAGAATATGATTCAAGATATTTAACCCTCTGAAAACCTCATAGAGATCTTTCTAACTTTTCTATCATCAAGTTATACACACCCCCAGAATCAGCACAACCTCAGCTAACTAATACGTCTATACACTATAATAGGGGATTTTAGCCCATAAATTTAAAAAAAGATTAAAAAAACTGACCCTTTTTATTAAAAAAACAATGCAAACCATTATAGTAAAAGCAAAGTTCAATGTAGAAAGTTTCACACACTTGTTTGTATTGTGCTAGAAGTTATTTCTGTCTTCTGTCTATGAAATATGTACATTCTTTTGGGTAGTGTATATGGGCATTTTTTGCCAGGACTTGTCCTTTCCTCTCCCTGCCTTAAATATGTGTGTATATAGTGTACTTATGTGCCATTTATGTTTTGAACTTTTTCTTTCACTACACACGCAAACACAACAACTCATGGCCAAGTGTAAATTAAGCTTTCCGATTGGCTGTAAAGGGAGCCAATAGGGGTATCCGATGCATTAACGTAACTCTATACGTCACTAGCAAGATGGCGGATGAGAACTGATCGATTTACATATACAAAATGGAGAAATGCAACACGGAGACGAGGAGACATCTAGTCACATCTTTACAACATTACGCATTAGTTTTGTTGTTGGAAATAACTGGCTCACATGAATCACTTCCATGGCCACAGGTGTATAAAAGCAAGCACCTAGGCATGCAGACATGTTTCTACAAATGTGTGAAAGAGCTCAGTGTGGTACTGTGATAGGAAGCCATATAAGCAGCGCTTATTATAAGGGGAAATCCTCGTGGCTGGTTTGACTCATCAACGTTCTGTTTTCCCCCGTTGCCATGGCATGGCGTCCCCCGCGCCTACCCCCCCTCAGCTGGCGAGTTTGACGGCGCGTATAGCCCCGTTCACATAAGTCGCTACTCGCCCGTCACTCGCTTTCCTCGCTGAATTATATTTGCTGGCAAAAAAAATTCACTGCTGCCGGTGGAGAGTTCAAGCGGCAACTCTCTGTGGAACTCTCTGTATACGTCACCTGTCAATCATCTCTATTCTACATTCTGATTGGTACTCGCTTCACTCGCATTGCAGGAAGTTAGTTATTTTATCTGCGTCACCGCCCACATCGCATCGCCTGTCCTGTGTTTACCAAGCTGTTTCCGTGACTCGAGTTTCATGCGAGAGTGTGAAAAAGTTTCGCTGAATTTTTATAAATGCTTGTATTATCAGGTCAACACATTTTTATAAATGCTTGTACTATCAGGTCAACAAGTGTTGACAAGTGTTGACCTGATAATACAAGCATTTACTAAGTCAGTACTAAGCCATTCGGCTGATAGCCCCATCTTGACCAATGTTGACCATCGCTAAAAATGCTTCTGAGTGGGTATTTGGCTGGACGTCATGGTGGAAATTACCTAGGGTGCATTTTACTCCGAACCATCGCTTTAACTTGAAGATAATCGCGCGATTGGTGCACGTCATCAACAGTGGTAACACGCTGCAGCTTGTAGACAGTCGAGATGGATTTTATTTTGTGTGGTGTGTACCAAAATAATTAGCATAAAAAAACATGTTTTTATGAAAAAGAAACATCCTACTATTTAAATTGTTCAATAATATTTTTACTCAAATGTAGCCTAACCATGTCATGTCATCTGCAGTTAAACAAATTGACCCCATGGTGCAGCCATGTACTAGGTTTAACCTGGTCTTGGTACCCCATCAGGCCAATGTTAGTGAAGCAATTGACTCACAAGCCAGTTTTCCAATACTGTGCTTATACAACGTATTAAGTTTTTAAAAATACTGGTTTAAAATAGGGATGCAAACAATTAATTGATTAATTGTCGATTAGAAATTACTTGATTTTAAAATAAATGAATTGCAATTAATTGCGTTTCCCGTAATTCCCCGCCAGTCCACGTGAGGGCGCGATTGACGCCAGACGTACTTGATGCACATGCGGGAACACAAGCGAAGCAGGGCTCTGACGACAACAACAAGACGAACGAGAAGCGGGACGCCGACAGCAGTGTTTACCACACATTGATGAGATAGTCTAATTTATGCCGCCATAGTCTCAATGTTCGCCCACAATTATTTCATCAAGGCAAATGGACCGAACTAGCGGCTCTAATGATAGGTCTAAACAGGAGGGAAGCAGCACTTATTATACATACATGTATATTACTACATTATATGTACATACTACATTCTGATTGGTACTTGCTTGGTACTCGCTTCACTCGCATTGCAGAAAGTTAGTTATTTTCTCTCCGTACCCGCCCACATCGCATCACCTGTCCTGGCCACATTCGGCTAGAACACATTCACATTCATTGACAGCTGTCGCTCAGAGATGGGCAAGTGGACGTATGTGAACGGGGCTTTAGTCAAAACCAAAACACCAAGGAAGTCTGAGGAATAGTCACCCACTTATATTAATAATAGTCATAATAAACTAATAGTCTAAAGGCTCAGCACTGTGTTTTAGTCATTTTTACATCTTTTCTTGAATGCTTAAACTCCTCAACCCCATTTAGTATGTCAACATTTGTATCCGTACCAGCAGTTTGTAAGAAATTGGTCAGGAAATGATATGTCATATTTTGGTTCTCAAAATTCACCGAATTGATGCATTAAATTGTTGTTAAATTATTCAAAATATGATTTGCATTTTTCTTTATATCATAAGGAAGATGACATTTTATGTTACGTATACAGTAGATGGAACCTATTCAGATGGAAATTCAGCATCTCAGAAGAATTGCCGCCTATCAATTAATCGATCATCGATCGATAAGATGAAACAACTATCGATTAATGAATTACTCGATAATTTGCATCCCTAGTTTAAAACATTCAGTGGAAACATGACAGTGATCGAGAAACTAAAGACACCCAATAATAATTAGACAGACAACACTGCCCATCTCTAGACTGCTAGTTTGCGACAGGCAACGCCTCGCCTGCTAAGGAAACCTCTTCAAAGCTGTTCCAACATGCCCCAGTTCTCCCTCCAACCTCCACACACAAACAATAACTTATCAATAATGCACACAGCATTTTAGTTCACTCAACAACCTGCAGTTGTTTGAAGCATTTCAGCCCTCTGACAAACTTAAACTTGCATAGTTAGTTTTTCAGAATTTCCATGTTAGTAAACCAGTCATGTATTATTTCAACAGTGTTTCTTCTGGTAGAATATAATTTTCTGCTCCTCCACATTTGGGGCATTCAACACTGGCAGGGTGAAGAGTAACTCTGAGTGAGGCTGTCCTGGTTAATAATAAAAATGTAATTAAAAAAATAAAGTATAAAGTATACCAATGGCTGTATTCCTATAAATGCTGTGCGATGCAGAGAACTTTAATGGATGCTTATGTTATCCACGCTGGCTCAAGATGCCTCCTCAATGCTTGGAATGACAACTATATACTGGATAAAACAGCTGCCATCTTGTGCTGGTGACGTCATTGGGAGCCACAGTAGTGACCTGGTTGTATTGAGGCCCCACCCATAAATCAGCCAATGGCAAGCGGTACAAAGCCACAGTTCGTTAGCGTGAGCCACCTAGCTGCTACATTAGCACCACATTTTGTTGATCATCATGATCAAACTGACATGTTGATACTTGTCTTCATCTGGGTTTATGCGGACCTACAACATGCTCTGACTGCAGCTTCATGTGGCAATTTTTGATTGATTTAAAAAAACGTTGCAGGCAACAACGACAAAAACGAGTTTGTCAAAAAGTTTTGAAATTTTCTCACACGTTTTGGGAGATATTTTAAGCTAGCCATGGATAGCAATGAACACACTTCTGGTCGTTTTATAAATACATCACTTACTAAGGAATAACATGACGATGATCATCATGTTTCCATTCATTATTATCATAACCTTGGTGATGATTTTGATTTGAACCAGGATGTATAATACAGTCCCTCTTTTCAGCCTACTTTTAATGTTCAGTAACTTGATGCAGCCGCTGCCCAAATGTATGTTTTCAAATTCTTTTGGCATAGAAGCTCTACCTTAAGTCCTTTTCTAAGGGATGGTTGGAGGAACACTAATAAAAAGGTAAACAACTTAAGGTTTACCTTGGTAAGACACTGAGACAACGCTATACTGCAAAAACTGCAATCGAGCGAATCAGATTTCGACGCTCATTGAATACGTCACACAGCCATGTGACGTCTCACTCGTTTCGCGAAGCCGGGGTGCAATCTAAACGCAGACAAACAAAGTTCTATCTAAAAGCTCTGGTTCGCAGCATATTTTGTCTCGCTTTTCTGCCCTTACGACTGAATGGTCTGTGTAAAAGGGGCTATTGGCAATCTTCAGGTGTGGCATTGTGACGTTGCTGTGGTTTCCTCTCCTTTTAAAATATGTTAACGGAGACATGATGCTATAACTGCACATCGCTTACTCCTGGCTTGTATGCCAACTGTTTTGTCTTCTACATACACGCTCGTTTTCTCGACAGACATTTTATGAAGTTATGTTACAATCCAACAAGCTCAGCTAAACATTTGATGTCCTGACCTGAGAGCAGACACAGTGTCACATCTCACCTTCCAAAACATGCAACACAGTTGTGGTTGTAGTGTTACCGAGCTGCTGGGACCAGTGCCCGTGCTGCTTGCACTCTGGGGATATGCAGTCATCTAACTACTTACTTTGTGTGTTCATCTTTTTCTTTATTCACAAACCAATAACGACTGAAATCCACCACGTCCATTGCTTTGGCCCAGCTTCAGTGGATTTTGCAAATGACTAACTTGCTGGCAACATCCAAAACAATTGGAATGTGAAGTCTAATTGAACCTTTTCCTTTGGGAGAAGATGAGCTGATCAGAGGATGCTACAGTAGTAACGTGGGTCCATAGTGCATTCTCTGTCACCTGTCAATGCTGTCACAGATGTCCTGTTTTCAGCTAGCAGTCATATATGATTGATACGGAGGAAGTATTGTGATATCACAGACAAAAACCATCTCCCTTGTTTTCTTTGCAAATTACATTGCACTGTGGAAAACGCAATGCATTCAAGGACATAGCCTTAGCTGACATATTGGCTGGTTTCGGAAACCGATTTCACACTAGGATACTAATAAACTGTACTTCAGTATGTTTGTGCACCGTTTAGAAGTCTGTTTGTGATCTTTAATGTGGTCCCCCTTCTGTCAAAGACACAGCAGCAGGACAGTGTCTGCATCTGTGACACCACTGAACACTGCCAATAATAATGCTGCCGCCTGTCTGTCTGTCTCTGTCTGCAGGTTTCTGAGCTGCAGCAGTGTTGGTGACCAGGACAACACGTCTCTCTTCCTGGACAAGCGACATACAGAAAGTCTGTGTCTCTCCTTCCATAATAACTATCTATGTAATGGGAACGTATAGATGTACACACGCCTTTGTCAGCTGTGTTATCTATAGATGTGTATATATAATAAAACTCTGCACTCCGAAAGAAAAGAATGAAAAAGCAGGGTTTTTTTTGGATGTGGAGGCTCTTTACCCCCCCCCCCCCCCCCCCCCCCCCCCCATCCCGTCTCTGTCCTCCTCTGTGTTGACTTTTTGTAAGGTTTCTTTGGGAACTGAAGTTAAGAAGCTAGTCAGCTGACCCTCTCTTTTCCCCTCTTCACTCCTCAATTATTTCACTCCCTTCTTTTACCAAGCAAATGTTAAAACATGTAAACCTGAAAACCGTTCTCAATTTTTGTTTCTGAAATAATTAAATGATGCAACCCTGGATGTTTTTGACTAAAAAAATCAAAAATGTTGGATTTTCTTTCTTTTCTTTTTTGTTTTCCTATGGTGATTAGGAGTTTGCCTGTTGACAATATAAGCACCTGATGGCAATAGTCAATGGTAGAATGATGCTCTGGATCTCTCCCTCTCTCTTTAGAGCTCTGAATTATTATTAAATCTGTTGTAAAATGGTCTTCTCCAAAAATACCAATAAAAACATTACATAACCCAGACCTCCAAGCACAAGTCATTATCATCCACCTGCACAATGAAAGCTGTGTGATGTATCCGAAGGTGCCTTGTAGATTGATATTTTCTCCTACAAATAACAATTTTAATAACAAACCATGAGTGCTTTTATAATTTTCTGTTTAAACTCCAACATACCTTTCAGTTTGCCTCTTTCTCCACTACAGCTGATATTTTTAATGTGACAGGTAGATTATAAACTTTCATACATGTAGTAATGAGCATAAACCTACAAATATCTTAAACATTCTAGTGCCCTAATTACATGAGGTAAGATAACATTACATTTGTGATGGAGTATATTTAATTTGCCAGATGCTTGTAAAAGCAGAACAAACTTCACAGCAGAACAGATGACTTCTGATCTTTCTCAACATCGACCCTAGCAGAGAGACTTCTCTGACGGTAAGCGTTTTGCGTCATTTCCTGTTTCTCCGTGACAGTCGCTACAGGCTGTGTTTTTCTCTCTAGCTTAAAGATGGGGTATGTAATCCTGTTCAGAAGCACTTTTTGTTATACTGGGTGAAATGGCCAGTCCCATGTCATCAGGAAAAGGAACGGAATTAAACGGAGCTCTGTGGCCGCTGTGGAAGAAAACAAACAACCAAATCTGCGCCCCTCGATCCGATTGGTCGGAGTAAAAAAACAATCAGATGCCTTCACGTCTCGCTGATGCCGGAAGAATCAGCTTGGACGGACTCACTGACGGGAGGGTGGGGGGGAACTTAGAGGAGGCACGAGGAGGTGCTATTTTCAAATCGTGCTAGCTCTCTTGCTAGCTTTCCAACATTACATACCCCAGCTTTAACTCCCTGTTAAAGCCTGTTTCCCTGTTCAGCAGCTAACTACCGCCAAGTTTAAGCTAAACACACACTATCCCTGCTTCAGCAAACACATCGCTCACTATCTGAGTTAAAGTTCTCAACTGCCTGAAAATTACGACCCGACCCGGCCCGTGGCTTTTAAAGCCCGGACCCGATGTAACCCGACGCATCAACATGGATTATCTGCCCGAACCCGAACCCCCCCTTCTTTTTTTCTTCTCATACACGTATTATCATGACCACAAGACGGCGACGGTGAATTCACCTGCAGTTTACTTTTCACCAATGTCGCAGGATTCTCGGGGGAAAATGATGTATGGCGTAGTCAGCAGGTTTGCAGTTCAGTGAAGTTTATTCTCACCTCCCAAATATCCAAAAACAGTGCAGTGATATTCACAGTCCAGGCTATTTACAAAAATATTTACAGGAAAAAAATAGAAAAACACACAGGAACGGAGTCCAACTGTGACTCCGTTCCTGTTCGACAATCTCCAAGAAATACTTTTTCCAACCAACTCCACACAGCGCCTTCCATGCACTCTCCCACCTCTCTTGAACCTGGGGTGCAGTCGAATAGTCTATTTTGCTTAGGAAGGTTCCTAACTGAAGAAGTGACCCGGAAGTAAACAAGTGGCCGCCATGATAAGAGCTGTTTGAATTCTCTAAATCCAAAGGAAAGGAGCTCCAATGCTTCCTTTCAGAGCTCCTTTAGCATAGGATGCAACGGACCTTCCTATGCGAAAGGAAAGGAGATTACGCCGACCCACAATTCTTTGCGAGAGCAACATTTAAAGTCCCGCACACCTCGGTCGTTCATGAAAACAAACGATATGTGCATTTACATATTTAACAGTTACTTTCAAGCAGGCATATAGTAATTGGAATAGTGATGATAAATGTGTGTGGACAGTGATAATAATTGAATGGTATTTTTTTATTTATTTCAATCATGTTACAAACTTGAAACTAAAACCACAAATGAAACGTAAATAAAGCAACCGGTCAAACAGGAGCTGCTGGACCTGAAGCCAGTCAGTGAACCAGCTGTTTATAAAACCAACATGTGGACAGTGGCGGCTCCTGACAAATTTCTCAGGGGGGGCAACTGTTCTGATGATGACTAAGGTGACCCGTTATATGGGAAAATTAATAAGGAGCAAGACAATTGCCACATCTTGTTATTTTCTGGTCAACTTACATAGCAATACCAAATGTATATACATCCAGGAGTGTTCAACAAATAAAATTACCTTGGCTCTACAAATGAAGATAAACAGAGAAACTGTGAATCAGTTTACCTTCAAATATCTTTGAACATGGACGGATACGATTGCTTTACCAGTAATTACAAAGGGGACTACATATAAGTCAACATTAAAAGTATTTATTTACAGTTCTTTAAAGTAGTTTTTTTAATTACAAATAGTTTATATAAATCCAAATAAAGGGGTAGTGCATTCAAATTGCTCAGCATTGCACAAACAATACTCTGTATTTGCAGAAACAAACAGTAAATGCAGTAAATGTACAGATTGCCATATCAGTAACAACATTGTGCGCAGCTTAATTATCTTTAAGTGCAAATAAAAGTGCTTACATTCAACAGTGAACTATAAATACAAATAATCTCTGGCCAATTGGATAGATTTGCAAAAATGAACATGAACAAAAATAAACAGATGAACATATTGCCTGAAAGCAGCATTTGAATGAAAAAAGAAACTATTAAAAACCAACATTAACAGTTAATACAGTGTGTGTGTGTGTGACAGAGAGCGAGACAGACACTAAGAATGACAGTGTCACTAGATTACTTGTATTGAAATTTTGCTCGTCTCTCTTTCAGAGCAGCAAAGTGATCAATAACCCTCTCATTAAAATCAGGCATGTTCCTGACGAGCTCCCTCTCCATGGAAAGCATGGCCAGTGCATTCAGACGTTCCTGGCCCGTTGCATTGCGCAGGAACTGGAGGTTGTATCTCTGCAGAACCTGGTACAGTGCCAGAGCACCACAGCAGCCCCTGAACTCTGGATTCTCATAGATGAGAGACAGTTCTGTCCTGAGCTTTGCCTTGTTTAGCATGGGATATGCCCTCACAGTGGCATTGAGAGCCTCAACAGGAAATGTATGGCAGTGCTGCTCAAACATCTCTGCCTGTAGCAGTGTGGCACTCACAAGGTGGTCGCTGAAGGAGAACCTTTGTTTGGCGTGAGCCAGGATTGTGTTGCAGATCTCCCTGGACAGCTTCTGCTTCTCCTCTTCTCCCAAGGCCCTCCTTGGTCTTGTGTTTCCTGTCGCTACTTCCTGCTGCTGTTGAGGAGTCTCTGAGGGCAAGCAGACCAACAGTGTTAGCACATAAAAATATAAGTGCCAGCATTTAGAAAAGTTAAGAAAATGCTCATTTCAAAACACTAATATTTATCTAGCTATTAGTAATAATAGTATCTAGCTTTACTTTATGCATATACAGTCACCGGCCACTTAATTAGATACACCTGTGCAATCAAATTCAATCCATTACAACAGCTGCTATAACTTTTGCTTTTACCAAGCTTATACATTTTCAGAATTATCACTTTTCTGACGATGTCAGAAAAGTGATAATTCTACTTTATTTTTATTATTGATGTTGCAGTGGATGGTGGTGGTGTACTGAATTGCATTACCTTGAAAAGTTTTTCTAATATTTTGTATGTTAATGGAGTGGACAAAATATTAGGAACACCAGTCAATATAATGCACTCCAATACTCCACAATCACCCACTATGACCTCAGTAATAAAGTAGAATTATCACCTTATTGGCATCAACAAAAACTGAAAATGTATAAATTACATTAATGTAGATTTTATAGCAGAGCTGTTGTTTTGGATTGTATTAAGTTACACATGTGTACCTAATAAAGTGGACAGTGAATGTATTTCTTTATGACAGGTTCAGTATTGAGAAGGATTGAACAATATTATTTGATCTTACCTTATTGCCTGCACACTGCTTGTGAAGCTCTGGAGGGCACGCTTGATGAAGACTGCATCAATGTCCTTCTGCAGCTGCTGGTACAGCATGTCAACGTGAGGCATGATCTGATGAAACAGCTGCAGAAAAAACTGGAAGTCCTTATCTTGCAGCATCCTCAGGAAGCCTGATGCCTCTCTCACTGTGGTGCTGTCAAATGAACCTGATGTCCTGATGGATTCAAAACACTGCATGAGGTCATCAAGGTTCTCGTGCACAGTGTTGACGATCCTGCTGTTGAAGTTCCATCTTGTGGATGAAGCTCTTGGCAGCCTTCTGTCAACAATCTGGTCAAGTATGCTGGTGCGTTTTGGTGACCAGGTAAAAAAAGTGGCAATACCGCACAGGTCCGAAAAAAAAACTCTCACTGCTGGGACGTGAGAAGTGGCCTGCTGCATGATCAGATTCAGCTGGTGTGCATAGCAATGCACATAATGGGTGTTACGACCCCAAATAGTATCCAGGGGGATCTGGGGAGTAACAAAGAATATTTTTAGGTTCCGGGGGACAAGGAGGAGACACAGACAGAGGTAACGGTAAGCAAAAAAGGTTTATTGATTGGCCAAAGAACTAAGAACCACTTTCCCTAAAGAGGAAAACACAAATCAAAAGAACTAACTCCAAACCAACCAAATACTCCACTACTCAGAACTACAACAACGGCACTCCGTCACTAGCTCCCACACACAAACAATTGTCAACTGCTTGATGGCACAAAAAAGGGGCGTGCAGCTGTCTGCTCCCAGCTTATATAGCCCTCAGGTGAGCACAGGTGCACTAAATTTCCTGATTGCCAGGGTTGCAATCAGAAAGGGGGGGGAAAGGTCATCTGGGGAGAGAACACAATGAAACACAACACAAACACAACACACTAGATCCGTAACACTCCCTCCCATAAGAGCAAACATGTAATTTTTGCAACATCAGAGCCACCACAAACTCTAATTGTCACCACATGGGAAACAGACTACTCGCTTCACCATTCACGTGGGTCAGTTACCCATACACTCAACCCCAAAAACTGTACAAATGGGTAACCTACCCTCTTCCCACCTTACCCGCGGGATAGTGCGTCCGCCACAACATTCTCTGTCCCCTTCTTGTGCTGGATCTCCAGATTGTAACCCTGCACTAACAAAGCCCAACGCATTAACCTCTGGTTATGGTTGTACATCTGGGCTAGGAACACGAGAGGGTTATGGTCGGTATACACAGTCACTGACGCGGAACTGGAACCAACATACACCTCGAAATGCTGCAGCGCCAGTAGCATGGCTAAGGTCTCCTTCTCTATCGTAGAGTAGTTCAGCTGATGTCTTTTGAACTTAACTGAGAAGTAGCACACAGGATGGCACACATCTCCCCCTCCTTCCTGCAGCAGCACAGCACCGGCTCCAAAAGCACTGGCGTCAACCTCTAACTTGAACGGAAGAGAGAAGTTAGGCGCAGCCAGGACAGGGGCACTGCAGAGAAGAGACTTAGCAGCGTTGAAGGCATGTTGGCACTCATCGTTCCATGAAAAAGGCACAGCAGGGCTACACAATTTGGTGAGAGGTGCCACCACCACAGAGAAGTTTTTACAAAAACACCGGTAGTACCCAGTCATACCCAGAAACCGACGGAGCTCACGTCTGGTTGTAGGAACCGGATAGGACAGCACGGTGGTGATTTTAGCGTCCACCGGACGGACCTGTCCGTGACCCACCTGTTTCCCCAGATACGTGACTGTAGCCTTACCAAACTCACACTTTGCAAGGTTTAGGGTCAAAGAGGCCTCCACAAGCCGTTGGAACACCACGTTCAAGCTGGCTAGATGGTCAGCCCAGGTGTCAGAGTACACCACCACATCATCAAGATACACATTGCAATGGGGCACATCTCCCAACACCAGTTGCATCAGACGCTGAAAAGTAGCAGGTGCATTCATCATGCCAAAGGCCATTACGGTGTACTGCAGGAAATGGTCAGGCGTTACAAAAGCTGAGATATCCGAAGCCCGTGAGGTTAAAGGAACCTGCCAATATCCCTTTAATAGGTCTAATTTTGTAATGAACACTGCTGGGCCAATGCTGTCTATACAATCCTCCATCCTAGGCAGTGGGAAGGAATCTGGTACAGTAACTGCATTGACTCTGCGGAAATCCGTACAAAAACGGGCCGTGCCGTCAGACTTAGGAGCCAACAAACATGGTGAGCTCCAGGGGCTGCGACTGGGCTTAGCTAAACCATTTGACAACAGATACTCTGCCTCTTTTCTCATGACCTCCCTTTTTGCCATAGGGCAACGGTAAGCATGCTGCTTGATAGGGGCGGCATTACTGACTTCAACATCATGGCTTAACACATTGGTGCATGATGGCACATCATGGAACAAAGTGGGACAGGAGTGAAGCAAACGGATTACATCTTCCCGCTGACAATCAGAGAGATAGGATAGATGTGTTCCTATTTCAGACATCGACTCTGAGTTCAGTAACCTGCCACATTGCGGACCGTTGGTAATTGAGGCCAAACCATCATCAGACATGGCTTCCCCACAAACCAATGAAGCAGAAATTGCTTCGGAAGCAACAGTATCCAAAGTTACCTTCTCCTTTACTTGGACCTCTTCCCTAGAATGATAAGGTTTAAGCATGTTGATATGGCATAGTCGTGTTTTTCGTCGGCGTTCAGGTGTGTGTATGATGTAATCGGTGATTGACACCTTATTCTTCACCACATACGGACCTGAGAAACGAGCCTCCAGAGCAGATCCAGGCAAGGGTAGTAATACCAGAACTTGATCACCAGGTTGAAACTGCCGTTCAACCGCTTTCCTGTCAAACCGTGTTTTCATACTCTCCTGGGATGAGGAGAGTGCCTCTTTAGCCAGCAAGACTGCCCGATGCAGACGCTCCCTACACTGGGAGACAAAATCCAATGTATTAGTCTCTTGAGAGGAATCTGATATAAACCGCTCCTTCAACACTTTAAGGGGGCCACGCACATTATGCCCAAACACCAGTTCAGCTGGGCTGAATCCGAGGGACTCCTGTGTAGCATCACGAATTGCAAAGAGAACAAAGCCACTCATCCCAATCCTTCTCTGTATCATGACAGTACTTCCTTAACATCGACTTTAAAGTCTGGTGCCAACGTTCAAGTGCACCTTGGGACTCTGGATGGTATGCACTAGACACAGAGTGCGATATGCCTAAAGACTGCAACGTCTGTTGGAAGGTTTTGGAAAGGAAATTTGTTCCTTGATCAGTTTGCACCACTTTGGGTAACCCAAAGGTAGTGAAAAACTTAGTCAGAGCTTTTGTAATGGTCGGCGCGGTGATCTTCCGCAGGGGAATTGCCTCTGGAAAGCGAGTGGTAACACACATCAGAGTTAGTAAGAACTGATTACCCGACTTCGTTTTGGGCAGAGGGCCAACACAATCCACAATTACCCGTGCGAATGGCTCACCAACAGCAGGGATAGGTCGTAAGGGGGCCGGAGGCACAACCTGGTTGGGTTTCCCCACCATCTGGCAGGTGCGACATGTGTTACAGAAACGCCTCACATCAGCTTTCATTCCTGGCCAGAAGAAATGTTTCAACATTCGGTCATACGTCTTCGTAACACCTAGATGACCAGACCATAGATGCTCATGCGCTAATTCTAGCACCTGCTGCCGACACTCAATTGGAACCACTAGCTGTTGAACCGTGCCCCAATCCTCAACTGAATCATCTGATGTTCCCATCCGCGAAACCCATTTACGCATTAACACCCCATCGTCAACACTGAAACACTGTTTCCTACTGCCCTTACAGTCGCCTCCCTTGACTGCGGCAAAACACTTTGACAGGGAAGAATCCCTTCTCTGAGCACTAATTAGTGCTTCACGAGTCAATAACACTGGTATCTCAGAAGCACTAACAAACTCTTTCAACTCCTTACTCTCCTTTGATGTGCAATCTACCAACCCGTCGCCCGGTTGCAACACTTCCTCAGATAACACTGAAGAAAATAAGGAGTCAGACAACTCAACTTCTTGAGCCTGTTTTTTGGCTTGAGCCCTAGTCAAAACACTAACCTTAAACACATCCGGATGGTGATTAACCAGGTCATCAGGTCCAGAGTCATGAAAAGGAACACTAACAACCTCAGGAGCAGGATAAACCTTACCTCCCGCTATGTCGTTCCCCATTATGAAGTCGACACCTTCGATTGGAAAGCAGGGGCGGACAGCAACTGGGAAGAGACCGGTAACCAAATCTGATGTAACATGGATATAATGTAGAGGCGCGGGTACAAAACCCATCCCGATACCTCTTACTATGGTACTTGTCGTACAGGCAGAGGTATCACTCACAGGCAGGACGCTGGCAAGAATGAATGATTGAGAGCCACCCGTGTCTCGCAACACGGTGACTGAACGCTGGTCCTCCGACTTTCCGGTGAGAGACACCGATCCGGTAAAGATGAATGGCTTAAAACACTCATCAGGGATGTTTTTATCTCCGGGCCGGCTATCAGAGGACACTGTTTTAACTAAGCCCATTCCCTTCGTCGGCCTGTAAGCTGCCCCCGCTGGTTTCGGACCTGGCACCTGCTGCTTACGCTTCATGGAAACGCAATCTGCAATGAGGTGACCAGGTTTGTGACAGAAGAAGCACTGTCTCTCCGCCATAGGACCTGACAAGGCTGCTCTGGGCTGAGTGATACGAGCGTCATCAGACCTCTGCGAAAAACCACGATGGAAGGGAGGATCTGATTTACTAAAGACACTCTTGTGCATGAGAGCAAACTCCTCCGCCAGTGTAGCAGGCTGCTGTAGTGTAGCTACCTTCTGCTCATTCAGGTAGATCACAGTACGCTCAGTCACACAGTTTTTGAACTCTTCCACCAACATCAGCTCACGCAGTAAAGTATAGTCCTTTGCCTTACAGGATGCACACCATCTGTCGAAGAGGATCTCTTTCTCCCTGGCAAAGTCTATAAAGTTCTGGGTTACCGTTTTCCTGAGACTACGAAAACGCTGCCGGTAGGCCTAGCTCATAGGCTCGAAGAATAGCGCTTTTTACCGTCTCATACACAAGACTGTCTTCCGTGGAGAGAAAAGCACACACTTTCTGAGCCTTACCAGTTAGTTTACACTGCAGGAGTATAGCCCACACATCCTTTGGCCAATGCAGAGCGATGGCAATGTGCTCAAATGCACCAAAGTAGGACTCTATCTCAGTCTCTCGAAACATAGGAACCATTGCCACATTCTTACGAACATCAAAGACGTTATCAGGATCTGACAGTGATCGTCTACCAGAGATAGAAGCGTCGGCTTCACTCTTCTGTAACTCTAACTGGCGCATCCTAACAGCCGTTTCTGACTCCAATTTCTTTAACTCGAGCTCTGACTCAAACTCCAACTTCTTTAGTTCCAACTCTCTCCGGAGTTGAAACTCTCGCTCTTCCTTCTTATCCTGCGTCTCCTGCTGAAGACGAGCCACACGCATTTTTACCCGGGCACTTGCCATAGAACCCGGAGAGGTAGAGAGTGGCTCAAACCGTGGCATCGTGTACGGTTTTACCCCATCCCCACTATCCTCTCCCTCTGGAGTAAGACCACCCGACTGAGGCTCAACCACCCTTTCCTGTCTCTCCTCCGAGGACACCGCTGCCATAGCCCCAGCTATCGCACCAGGTGACTCTTCCAAAACCTGTGAAGCAAGAATTCCCCTCTCTACCAATCCTTGCAAAAGGACCGCTTTCAGTTTTTTCTTAATAAAGGACCTTGACACATATATACCATAGTACTCGGCAATGGTACACAAATCATCCTTCCTACAGCCATCAATCTGACTTAAAGTAGGATGAGCCACAAACTCTTCTATGCTAAATACTGCCATAATAGCAGAGGGAAGCTAAGAAGAGCCACAAGCTAGTCATGTAGCTAAGCTACTAACAAATAGTGCAACAACACCAACATGTATATCCACTGACCTTACTTCCTCTTTCACTAGTGACAAGTGCGATGAGTGTCAATGCTAGGTGCCCACACACACACACCAATACCAAGCCCAGCCTTATATTAACATTTAAAAAAAAAAAAACTTCCCCAGCTTCTACCTATAGCTACCTGTCTTCTGGAGCTTGCCGGGCTCGAGGCGACTTGAAAGGCTAAACTTCAGCGGCCGGAGCCCTGAAACGCCTACCTCCGTCAGGGAACTAGTCCCCACCCAGGATTCACCCCGAAAACAAAAAAGGTAAAATAACAAATGAGTGCCTGAAGGAAAGACCGATAAAGTCCATCTGGACACCCCCCTACCTCACCGAGGAAGCCATTTTAACTGTTTAATTAAGACTGAACACCTGGCCAACCAGACACCATGACACTCACCACGTAGCCACCACTGCTAACGCTACACCTACAAACCTGAGCTTTCCAATAGAACCAACTATCGAGCTACTCCTTGTCGGATCCCGGACGAGCCCCCACTTGTTACGACCCCAAATAGTATCCAGGGGGATCTGGGGAGTAACAAAGAATATTTTTAGGTTCCGGGGGACAAGGAGGAGACACAGACAGAGGTATCGGTAAGCAAAAAAGGTTTATTGATTGGCCAAAGAACTAAGAACCACTTTCCCAAAAGAGGAAAACACAAATCAAAAGAACTAACTCCAAACCAACCAAATACTCCACTACTCAGAACTACAACAACGGCACTCCGTCACTAGCTCCCACACACAAACAATTGTCAACTGCTTGATGGCACAAAAAAGGGGCGTGCAGCTGTCTGCTCCCAGCTTATATAGCCCTCAGGTGAGCACAGGTGCACTAAATTTCCTGATTGCCAGGGTTGCAATCAGAAAGGGGGGGGAAAGAACACAATGAAACACAAACACAACACAAACACAACACACTAGATCCGTAACAATGGGCATTTTTGAAAAGAGCACGCACCTTCTGCTGCACACCAGCCCGCTCTCCCCTCATCACACTGGCTCCATCATACGCTTGCGCAATGAGTTTCTCTCTGTCACCTTCGGAAAAAAGACCGTTCAGTCTCTCCAGAAGCACGCTAGCAATCGACTCAGATGTTGAATCCATAACAGGCAGAAACTCAAAGAAACGCTCCTGCACCGCATGGTTTGAGTCGATGTATCTCAACACCAGCACCAGCTGCGTCTGTGTTGACACGTCGGTCGTCTCATCCGCTTGGATGGCAACAAATTTAGCGGACTTTACCTCCTCCGTAATATGTCCCCTGATGACCGCTAGCATGCTTTCCAGGAGCTCATTCTGCACAGTCTTTGACGTGCCCTTGAAAACTGTGGCCATTTTCAGGTGCTCCTCAAACGCCTCATCCAGCGATGCCACCAAGTCAACCAAGCCACGAAAAACGCCTGGGTTGTTGGAGCCCTCACTTTCGTCTTTGCCTCGCAAAGCTAACTCAAACACCCCACAAAACTTGACACAGTCGATGAGGCGGGCTAGGATGTGTCGGTTCTTGCTCACCTCATCGTTGTGACGACGAACCGCTAGCCGGTAGCTCTCTTCCAGCTGCGTTGCGATGTTCACGTGCCCAAACGCAGAAAACCTCAGACAACTGTCCATGTGGGTCTTAGAGGACTCGTGTTTCTTCACCTTTTCAGAGAGATGATGCATGTCGGTGACTCCTGTAGTTGTCCATGCGGTGGTGTCTGTCGTGTTGCCATCAGGGTGAAACAGTGTGCAGGCGTAGCAAAATAAGGCGTTAGCTGCGTCACAGCCTGCTAGCCAGGTTTTCCGCTCATACCAGCTCCGCGAAAATCCCCGGTTGTATGATTTCCCCCCCTTGGTAGAAACTTGTTTTATGTTTAAATTTGGTCTGGGAGGTCCTAATTGTTCCGTTGCCAATTTATCTTCGTTACTACGACAACTGAAAGGGACTTCTTTCAGTGAAACGATGGAGTTGCTCCGTACACTCACCGCCATGCTGACCTCGAACATGACTAGCGCGGTGCGGTGGCTTAGCTACGTCGGCTATGCTCACGTTACTATGACGAAAGCACGTTAGGGCGAGCCCTCCCGGAACCCATTGAGAATGCATTGTAAGGACTGAAATTCGAAAAAAACTGATTTTACATGTGAGTCTATGAGAGCAATCAGGGCGATTTTCAATCTGACTGAAGTCGCCCAAAAGGGGCGGTACTTCATGGAGCACTGCCCTGCGTTGATTGGACAATGACATACAGAGGAGCTCAAACTGTCTTGACCTGTCACAGCCACTGCCCTTATGGACAAACCGCCCCTGCATGTGGAGAAGTGGACGACGCATTTTTTGTAGTCCATTATTGTAGTTTATCCAGCGCAGACGCACGTCAATCGCCGGTGCCGATCATCAGCTGTCAATCATCAGCGGCCGCGTTATAATGACGTAGCTTAGTGAAAGTCCGATCGGATTCTCCGAGCACCGCGGTCGACTATTCCTAAATCCTTTTGAGTTCTCCTATCGCCTTTCCTTAACCCTGTGACGTTTTCCCAAGAGGTCAAGGAATAGGAGTTAGGAATAGGAGTTAGGACCTTTTTTTTTTACTATTCGACTGCACCCCTGGGCAGAATGACCTTCTTTTAAATCATAAGCCCCTCCCCGTGGGCGTAACACACAATAAAAAAAAGAAAACTTTTCCCGCCGCGTCCCCTTTAAATTTTCCAGGAAACATCAGTCCTGTTTTGCTGACGAGCCTGCGGAACCCGGAAGCACAGGCAAGACACCAGCGTAGCGTCCACGGCGCGCCCCGCTCCGGGCGCCCCTCACGTTTAGGGGGTCATCCCTATGTTCCCCGGGTCCTATGTTCCCCGTTTTTCCCAAAATGCACCAATTTCTTTTTCTCCATTTCATTATTTGGATTGAGATTTAGTTATTTACTGTATTTATTATTAGTATTTATTTATATATTGTTTATTTATTATTAGTGTTAACTGTATTTTGTGTATTTTTTTAAAAAGGGTCCTATGTTCGCCGGTCACATACAAAGCGGGGAACATAGAACCCTGTGAACATAGGACCCGGGGAACATAGGTACGCTCCCACGTTTAGAAATGTGTGGTTCGGTGAGTGTGCGCCCTCCTCCGAACCACGAAACCGATTAGAAAAAGAGAAACAAAACGCCTAGCGTATGTGGGTATGTGCGTGCGTGTGTGCGTGTGTGTCCATCTACTTCTCCAGGCTAAAGGCGTGCACGCAGCAGCGTCAGTACTGCCCCCGCCCCTCTCCATGATGCAGTTACATGCAGCAGCCAGACTTTCATTACGGTGAACAGCAGCGATGATTAATACTTTTTTTTTTCACTGAGCGGAAAAAATTAAGCCCGAGGTACAAACCGACCCAAGTCACTTGCTTATATTTTAGACCCGGCCCGAACCCGCTGGTCCCGTCGGGTTTGTCAGGCCATCCCCACCCGTTGAGAACTCTAATCTGAGTTGCCTCGCTAAATTTGCAATTGCTACTTTAGCGCAACAGCTAGCCTAGCAGCTACGATGGCTTCTCTCTTTCCCTGTCCTCCTTCTCTTCTCTCCTGCCCGGTGTGTCTGATGTTCAGCTACTACTCTGCCTCATTTACTGATAAGGGTACATGTAATAAATGTAGTTCACTTTTTGCTTTGGAGGCGAGGATAAATGATTTGAAAACGCGGCTCCACACCTACAATCCTCCCGTCGGCTGCCGCAGTAACCAGCCAGCTGACGCTAGTTGTAGACGGTGGGGGCCGACATAGCGTAGCAGCTAGCCGCCCCCCAGCAAACCCGAGCAGCCGGGAGGCTGGGTGAATGTCCGAAGGAGGCATAGTTCTAAACCGAAGCCCACGGTTAAGACCATGTTCACGTGTCCAATCGATTTTCCCCACTCAGCAACACACCCGCTGAGAAGCCAACTCTGGTCATTGGCAGCTCCATAGTGAGACACGTGAAAATAGCGACACCAGCAACCATAGTCAAATGTAGCCCAGGGGCCAGAGCGGGAGACATCGAAGTTCAATTGAAACTGCTGTCTAAGGATACACGTAAATAAAGTAAGATTGTTATTCACGTTGGCGTTAATGACACCCGATTACGCCAATCGGAGGTCACTAAAATTGCAATGCAAAAACTATGTCGGACTCCGTAGTTTTCTCTGGTCCCCTGCATAACTTTACTACTGATGACATGTATAGCCGCATGTCATCTTTCCACCGCTGGCTGTCGAGGTGGTGTCCAAATAACGATGTGGGCTTCGTTAATAATTGGCAGCCTTTCTGGGGAAAACCTGGTCTGATCAGGAGAGATGGCATCACTGGAACATCACTGGAACATCACTGATCTCATTGGTAGTCCTAAAACATTACAAACCAGTGTTAAGACCAGGAAGCAGAGTTGCAGTCTTACACACTTCTCTGCGCCTCCATTAGAGCAGTCACCCACCCAAAACCACATAAGAACGGTGTCTGTCCCCCGACCGACCAAATGAATTCAGCCCAACAGAAGAGGGATTTCACATGAAAACTTAATACAAATTAGCACTTCCAATGTAGTACAACAAAAGAATAGAATTAAATGTGGACTCTTAAACATTAGATCTCTCTCATCTAAAGCAGTATTAGTCAATGATTTAATATCAGATAATCATATTGATTTATTCTGCCTGACTGAAACCTGGCTGCGTAAAACAAAATTATAACTCATTTGAGAGTCTGATTCTCAGCCTTTCGCACCCAAATAACAACGCAGCAAATTCTGTTTGTTATTGTGTATCGTGCTCCTGGTCCATACTCTGACTTCCTATCTGAATTCTCTGAGTTGCTATCAAGTTTAGTCCTTAAATCAGATAAAGTTAATTATTGTGGGGGATTTTAATGTCCATGTGGACGTTTTTAATGACAGCTTTAGTGTAGAATTTAATTCATTAATAGATTCTATTGGCTTCAATCAGTGTACATAAACCAACTCACTGTCATAGCCACACTCTCGACCTCGTCTTATCTTATGGCGTTGAAATCGAAAACTTAATAATCTTTCCTCATAATTATTCTTTATCTGACCATTACTTGATAACCTTTGACTTTTTGCTGCTGGACTTCGCTCCTCTAGGAAAAAGCTACTAATCTCGGTGTCTATCGGATAGAGCAGTAGCTAAGTTTAAGGAAGTAATTCCGTCAGTCTTGAGTTCACTTCCATGTCTTAATGAAACGGAGGACTTCTATGTTAATCTTAGTCCCTCCCAGATCAATTCTCTTATAGATGAATCTGGAAGCCTCCTGAGAACGACCTTGGACTCTGTTGCTCCACTAAAACAGAAAACTATAACGCATAGGAAGTTAGCTCCTTGGTATAACTCCCAAACTCATAAATTAAAATAAAAATTGCATAAACTTGAAACCATCTGGCGCTCCACCAAACTTGATGAATCCCGCCTAGTCTGGCCAGACGGTCTTAAAACATACAAGAAGGCTCTCCGTAATGCCAGAGCAGCCTACTACTCATCTTTAATAGAGGAAAATAAAAACAACCCTAGATTTCTTTTCAGTACTGTAGCCAGGCTGACAAAAAGTCACAGCTCTACTGAGCCATGCATTCCTAGAGAACTAGTAGTAACGACTTTATGAACTTTTTTAATGATAAAATTCTAGCAATCCGAGACAAAATTACTTGCATCTTGCCTTCAATTGGAACCGCGTTATCCTCAAACTCAGGAGCATTAAGACCTGATATATATTTAGACTGCTTTTCTCTAATCAACCTAAACCAACTAACATCAATGATCTCTTCTTCTAAACGTCAACCTGTCTCCTAGACCCGATACCAACCAGGCTACTGAAAGAAGTCCTACCCTTAGTTAGCGCGTCGCTATTAGATATGATCAATGTGTATTTATTAACAGTCTATGTGGCACAGTCATTTAAAGTAGCTGTAATTAAACCTCTTCTTAAGAAGCCTACTCTAGATCCAGGGGTTTGATCAAACTACAAACCAATATCAAATCTTCCTTTTCTCTCTAAGATCCTTGAGAAAGTAGTCACCTTTGTGACTTTCTCAACAATAACAGTCTACTTGAGGACTTCCAGTCAGGATTTAGAGTACATCATAGTACAGAGACAGCTCTGGTGAAAATGACAAATTACCTTCTTATTGCTTCTGACAAAGGACTGGTTTCTGTACTTGTTCTGCTAGATCTTAGTGCTGCGTTTGACACCATTAACCATGAGATTCTAATATGTAGATTGGAAAAATGAATTGGCATCAAAGGAACTGCATTAAGCTGGTTTAAGTCATTTATTCAATCAATCTCAGTTTGTGCATGTCAATGAAAAATCCTCCAGGCACACTGAAGTTAAATACGGTGTTCCTCAAGGTTCTGTGCTCGGACCAATTCTTTTCAAGTTATATATGCTTTATTTAGGCAACATTATTAAAGGACACTATGAACTTCCATTGTTATGCTGATGATACACAATTATATCTATCGATCAAGCCAATTGGCTAGTTAAACTCCAGGCATGTGTTCATGACATAAAATCCTGGACGGCCTGCAATTTCCTGATGTTAAACTCAGATAAAACCGAAGTTATTGTACTTGTGCCTAAACTCCTCCGAAGCTCGCTGTCTAAAGATATAGCGACTATTGATGGGATTGCCATCGCCTCAAATGCTACTGTAAGAAACCTTGGAGTAATCTTTAATCAGGACCTGTCCTTTGACTCGCATAAAAAACAAACAACAAGGACAGCCTATTTTCACGGGCGTAACATTACTGAAATTAGGCCAATGCTGTCTCAAAAAGATGCAGAAAAACTCGTCCATGCATTTGCATTTACCTCAAGGCTGGACTATTGTAATTCTTTATTATCAGGCTGTTCTAATAAATCTCTTAAATCTCTCCAGCTGGTCCGGAATGCTGCAGCGAGTGATCTGACTAAAACTAGAAGAAGGGATCACATTTCTCCTGTATTAGCTTCTCTGCACTGGCTCCCAGTAAAATCCAAAATAGAATTTAAAATCCTTCTCACTTACAAGGCTCTTAATGGTCAGGCACCATCATATCTTTAAGGGCTCATTAAACCCTACTGTCCTGCTAGAGCACTACGCTCTCAGAGTAAAGTACACATTTTGTCTGGAGAAAGGAAGGAAGCTGCTTTGTCTCTTGTTGGTAAGTCAGAAACTAATTGTAGATTTGAGTTTAGGCATTGTGTGAGTAAAGCTAGTGGTAACATTTAGTCTAGTATTGATAGCTTGTTGTTGAAATTCTTGTGAAGCTGTCTGTGCTAAGTGAGCAATCAGCTTGTTTTGAGCCAGCTCACCTGTAGTGAATAGACTTGATTAGAGGGAAGGAGGAGCCACAGTCAGAACTTAAGGGACAGCAGTAACTCTCTTCAAACCACATTTTGTCTGGAGAAAGGAAGGAAGCTGCTTTGTCTCTTGTTGCTCACCTGTAGTGAATAGACTTGATTAGAGGGAAGGAGGAGCCACAGTCAGAACTTAAGGGACAGCAGTAACTCTCTTCAAACCACATTTTGTCTGGAGAAAGGAAGGAAGCTGCTTTGTCTCTTGTTGGTAAGTCAGAAACTAATTGTAGATTTGAGTTTAGGCATTGTGTGAGTAAAGCTAGTGGTAACATTTAGTCTAGTATTGATAGCTTGTTGTTGAAATTCTTGTGAAGCCGTCTGTGCAGTGAGCAATCAGTGAGCTTTTGGGCCAGCTCACCTGTAGTGAATAGACTTGATTAGAGGGAAGGAGGAGCCACAGTCAGAACTTAAGGGACAGCAGTAACTCTCTTCAAACCACATTTTGTCTGGAGAAAGGAAGGAAGCTGCTTTGTCTCTTGTTGTTCCCCAACTCTCAACTCGGATGGTCTTACCAGCTTTAGCCCCCTCACCTCTGAGGACGTCCACGCACTTGTTACATCTAACCGCGCCACCACCTGCTCCCTTGACCCGATTCCCTCCTCTCTTCTCCAGGACATCTCACACGACATCTTGCCATTCCTCACCACCCTGATCAACTCCTCCCTCACCTCAGGTGTCATTCCAACGGATTTTAAGACCGCTATCGTGAAGCCTCTCCTTAAAAAACCCACCCTAGACGCTACTGACATTCAAAGCTACAGACCTGTATCTCTTCTTTCATTCCTCTCTAAAACCTTGGAACGTGCCTCCTACAACCAACTGTCATCCTATCTCTTGCGGAAAAACCTCCTAGACCCTAATCAATCAGGATTCAGGACTGCTCACTCCACTGAGACGGCCCTCCTCACAGTGACCGAGTCCCTGCGAGACGCCAGAGCCTCGTCCCACTCCTCCGTTCTCATTCTCCTCGACCTATCTGCTGCATTCGACACAGTCAACCACCAAATCCTCCTCTCCACTCTGGCTGAACTTGGCATAACTGACTCTGCTCTCGCCTGGTTTACATCATACCTGACAAACCGCACCTTCCAGGTCACATGGAATGGCTCTATGTCCAAACCCTGCTCTCTGGACACGGGCGTCCCTCAAGGCTCAGTATTAGGACCGCTTCTGTTCTCACTATACACCAGATCACTAGGTTCTGTCATCACATCGCATGGATTCTCCTACCATTGCTACGCAGATGATACCCAGCTGTTCCTCTCTTTTCCCCCGTCCTCTGACGCTCACATTGCAACTCGCATCTCGGACTGTCTGGCTGACATCTCTGTCTGGACAACTGCACATCACCTCAAGCTCAACCTGAACAAAACCGAACTCCTCTTCATCCCAGGGAAAGACTGCCCTCACATGGACCTGTCGGTCACTGTCGAGGGCATCACAGTATTACCTTCCTCAACTGCGAGGAACCTGGGTGTAATCCTCGATGACCAACTATCCTGCACCCCCAACATCACTGCTGTGGCCCGATCCTGCAGATTCGCCCTCAACAATATCCGCAGGATTCGGACCCTCCTCACAAAGGATGCAACGCAGCTCTTGGTCCAAGCACTGGTCATCTCCCGCCTTGACTACTGCAACTCTCTCCTGGCCGGACTCCCGGCCTCTGCGATTAAACCATTACAGCGTATCCAGAATGCCGCAGCACGCCTTATCTTCAATCTACCCAAATTCTCCCACGTGACCCCCCTCCTCCGTGACCTCCACTGGCTCCCTGTTGCAGCACGCATCCAATTCAAGATGATGACACTGGCCTTCAGGGCCATCAATGGAACGGCACCCTTCTACCTTCAAACACTGGTCAAACCTCATGCCCCGAAGCGAGCACTTCGCTCTTCTACTTCAGCTGGCCGGCTGGTACCACCATCGCTGAAATCAAGCAAATGTCGCTCAGCAAAGTCCAGACTCTTCTCTGTTCTGGCGCCTCAGTGGTGGAACGAACTCCCGACCAATGTCAGGACAGCAGAGTCATTTGCCATCTTCCGAAAAAGGCTCAAGACTCACCTGTTCAGACTTCACCTTGACTCTACATAGCATGACCCACTAGCACCCTCCCTCGACACCCCCCCCCCCCCCAAAAAAAAAAAAAAAAAACCTTACCTATAGCACTCTGATCTTAGCACTGTTGCTCTTGAAGTACTACTTTACTCAGATGAGGACCTAACACTGGTTCTATTTTTAGCTCTTACTTTATCGGCAATGATACGTCGTGGTTTCTTTGCTTCCTTCTTTTGACAAATGTACTTATTGTAAGTCGCTTTGGACAAAAGCGTCTGCTAAATGACCTAAATGTAAATGTTATAAATTAAACATAGAAAAAACACAAATTCTTACATTCAATTATTCTCCAAGCCAAGAAATTAGAGAACAATATAAGATTAAATGGAATGCTAAAGCAATTAAATACCTCGGTGTGATATTGACAAAAAATCTCAATAAAATATTTGAAATAAATTATAATCAGATCAATAATAATATAAAGATAGATTTTAGGAGGTGGTCAGCCTTCAATATGGATTTTGAGACATGAATTGAAATAATAAAAATTAATATTTTACCAAGAGCGGCTTTTTTCAATCCATCCTACAAAACACAATTTAGACAATGGGATAAACTTATATCTGGATATATTTGGGCCGGAAAGAAACCAAGGGTTAGATATAAGACACTTCAGTTAAAAAAAGAGGAGGGTGGGTTGTCCTTGCCTAATCTGAAACAATATTTTTACGCAGCCCAAGTGAAGTTCCTGGTTTGTATATTGTCCTCTATATCAGGCAAGATGGAAAGATATAGAGGCCAAGATGGATACCTTTCAAATCCAACCATTATTAGGGGATATAAGTTAAAAAAAGGGGTCTACTAATCAATAATGAAATTACTAAACAAATGCTCGATATCTGGAGCAAGATGGTAAAAGAATAAAAGATGGAGGGAGATATCAAATTATTAATTTGGCCTGCTTTAGATCCTAAATTCAAGCCAGGAATCGTCAACCTTGGATTCAGACAATGGTGGGACAAAGGCATTACAGCACTGTATACGTTAACTCACAAGTGTTGGGGACCTAACCGTTAGGACTACACAATGCGGCCTACAAAAGCCTACACATGCGGCCAGAACAAAGGGACAAAGGGGATTAAAAACTACACCGCCATTTTAACTTCACATCTCACCCAGGTGAGAAATGCGACGTCACACAACTGGTGCCCTATTGGCTGACAATCTTCAGGGAACCCCGGGGGGTCCCCTGGAGCGGCCTAAGCTATATAATCCGGCATCGCCAGAGGAACGCTCTATCTCCACGGAACTCGCGTACACAGGAGGTGAACCTTACGTCTGCAGCGTTCCCCTTTGTCTTAGGCCGCAGTCTTTCCCCCAAACTCGCTGGACGAGCAAGACTGTTTTACCCCTCTTTTTCTCTCCTCGTTTTATTTTTCTTTTGTTTATCATTTTGGATCCTGAGGAGACCGCCGCGACAGCGCGTCTCTCCCATTCCCCGCGGTAAGAAGAAAAACTTTCTTCATCCCAGCTGCCAGCAGAACGGATAACTCGACCCGTCTTTGTCTGAAATCAACTGACTAAATCGCCGAGCCCCGCGATTGTTCCTCGTTCCCTGCAGAAGGAAGGATTACTAACGGTTTTCTTCAACTAAATTGGATCCGGCACTGAACGAGCGCCCACGAACTGCCGTCCGTTGTTCATGTGCTGCTGTATTTGAATACAGCATATGGCGACTAACCACATACACGCCGCAAACACGTGTCCTACGCCAGCTGTTCCCGGCAGACGCTGAGGACATAGCCACATCTGGTGGCTGCATCCGGCCATCTCTCGTGCTCTCTCTCCCTCTCTCTCTCTCGCTACTCCATCTGACGTCAGTGGCTCCGCCCCCTGAACGCTGTGAGGAATAGCTCTGCCTGATGGTCACCCCCGGCCATAGCGCTCTATCTCTCTCTCTCGCAACCCCATCGGACGTCAGTGGTTCCGCCCCTGAACGCTGTGGTGAATAGCTCCATCTGGTGGCCGCACATAGCCATCTCTCCCTCTCTCTCTCTCGACACACACACACGCACACACACACACACTCCACGTGTGTCTCTCCTTCTGTTTAGCTTAGCTTTGTGTGTTAGGTAGTTAGGTAATAAGGCTTTGTTAATTGCAGTGTTATTGATTGTGATCATTATTACTGATGTTAATAAATCTTATTATATTATAACCAGCGGTCTCTTGTGCTTGTTGTGTATGTCACTGGATAACAGCAGGTTGTGAAGGCTAGTGCTTGAATTTCACGCCTTTTTAATGGTGGAAATGCTTTCAAGCATTTCCAACCTATGTTATCCTGTTCGGCCATTTTGTTTATTGGTGGAAATGCTTTGAAGCATTTCCAACCTATGTTATTCGAATCTTTATTCTTCTTCTTCCGTACGTTTTTTGGTCGCCTCTAGCTTCTGCATACTTTCAGCTACAAAAACCATTCAACTATCAAAATGTTCAGCTTTTTCAGCTCTTTCCGGGACATCCTTTCATACTTTTTCATATATTCAGCCTTTTCCATATTTTTTTTTCAATGCATTCCTATGATCAGCCTAAAAACCTCTTTAACATCCTCCTCTTTGAACTCCGACTACTTTCACATACTTCGACCTACAGACTCCATTTAAACTTTAAACAACCTACAAGACTTTGAACTATTCAAGTCTTATTCAGTTTTTTGATATCTTTTACAGTTTTTCTATAATCACAGTTTATGTTTTATGTTTTTTTCAGACCTCATCAGAGTTTATAATGGGTGTGTATTGCGCCTGCTAGAGTGCGTGACATCATCGTTAGAGTGTGAGGGCTCCTCGACATACTTCAGATTTTTTTCCTTTCCAAACTCCTCCCGGCCACAATTTTCACTCTACACACGTGATCTTTTCCAATTTTGTAGAGAAACTTGTCCTGTCTCTCACAATGTGCTCAAAACTCTGTGACAGTTACAGAATTTGAATTTGAATGCAAATCGAGAAGCAGATTTTCAAAGAAATGCTGAAAATCACACATTTCTAACTCGCCCTAGCGTCCACATTTCTGACACTAGGAAAAAATAAAAGTGATCAGTGTCTTCAGCAGAGTCTTGTAGCGCTAACGGTGCCAAAATTTTGGCGATACGAGTTTCGGTGTGAGCGTGAGAAGTTTTTGTTCGGACCCTCCGCATAGCTGAAATGGAGGAATAGAGACAGGCTCTAGACAGTTACACAGGCGCGTAGAGGGCTTTGATCTCTGTGGCTTTGATCTTGAGGAGTGACAGCAGGTGTGCTCTGATTGGCGGACAGGAGCGGCAGACAGGAGCAGTCAGTGGGATTTGTAGTTTTTTTGTCAAACATCTTCTGCTCAGGTATACTTTCACCTAGAAACTCCATTTAAACTTTAAAATGTATACACAAGTCTGTCTATCTCTCTCTGTCTCACTCTCTGTCTGTCTGACTACTACTACTACTACTTCTACTACTAGCCTACTACTGATACTATGTCCGCTACTTGTAATAGTACTTCTACTAATACTACTACTACTAGCCTACTACTGATACTACCTCCACTACTTGTAGTAGTACTACTACTACTACTTCTTCTACTACTGATACTACGTCCACTACTTGAACTTGTACTAGTACTACTACTGATACTATGTCCACTATTTGTAATAGTACTACTACTACTACTACTACTAGCCTACTACTGATACTACCTCCACTACTTGTAGTAGTACTAGTACTACTACTACTTCTACTACTGATACTACGTCCACTACTTGAACTTTCACTCGTACTACTACTCCTTTTGCAACTAGCCTACAACTGATACCATGTCCACTACTTGTACTTGTACTAGTACTAGTACTAGTACTACTTCTAGTTTACTACTGATACTACCTCCACTACTTGTAGTAGTACTAGGACTACTACTACTAGTACTTCTACTTCTACTACTACTAATACTACTAATACTTGTACTAATATTACTAGTACTAGTAGTACTTCTACTACTAATAATAATACTAATAATTGTACTAATATTACTAGTACTACTTCTACTACTAATACTACTTCTATTAATACTACTAGTACTACTGCTACTACTACTGATACTACTCATATTACTCCTATTAGTACCCTACTAATACTACAAACAAAAAGAACATTCAAATATTAAAATGTTCAGCTCTTTAAGGACATTTCAACTTGTCTTCCATATTTTTTTGCCTTTCATATTTTTTTCAAATATTCAGGTTTTTCATATTTGTTCAGCTATTTAGCTTATTTCATACATTTGCAGATATTAAGCTTTCTTAATATTATTTTCAAATATTTAGCTTTTTTGATAATTTTGCACATATTCAGCTTTATCATACTTTTCACATATTCAGCTTTTTGAATATTCTCTTCAGCTATTCAGCTTTTACATACTTTTCACGTTTTCAGCTTTTCGAATATACTCTACAGCTATTCAGCTTTTTCATCCTTTTCCACATATTCAGCTTTTTCATTCTTTTCCACATATTCATTTTACACATTTACTTTTTTTAATATAGGTTTTTTTTTTTTTTACAATGAAACTCTATAGAGATAACCTTCAAATCCTCTTTATCATGCTCCACTTTGAAATGTCACTGATTTTACATACTTACTGACTCAGCAGTCACATAGTATTGACCAGCCACCAGTCAAAATTGCCGTAAATAGAAGCCATTCAACACACTCAAAGCAACGTCTATAAATAAAAGTCAAAGTCTGATTTTCAAAGTATTTTGTATATGACGCCAACATTTCTGAGTTCCCCTGAACAACTCAATCAAAGTTTGCTGCGCAACACAGGAGCTTCACCATTTTGTGCTGAGTCTTGAATGGTGAGTCACTCTCAACCTCTCTCCCAACTAATGATACTAATGTTAATGTTTTAAGCAGTAAAAATTACAGTTATTAAGTTATAAACGTGGTTTCTAACTCATGCAGCATGCTAACATGAATGTATAGGTAAACTATTTTCCCTACACAGCTGAGTAAAGCATATTGTTGGCTAGCTAATATTAGCGACCATGGTACCTGACAAAACAACTGGTTAGTGGTTTATTTTATTTTAGTTTTTCTTTTTAAAGATTTGTTTCCAGTAATTCCAGTAACTATCCTGACATGAATGTGAAAGAGGAACATGTAAAAAAATTAACCAGTAACAAGCTAACTGATTGTAATGTGTTTTTTTGGCTCAGTTTTAACCAGCAGTTTTAGATGTTAGCAGCACTCAGCTAGGTAACTTAAGGCAGCCATGGGTGTTTAATGTGATCCAGGGATCTCTTCAATCTATCTGTCTAACTAACCTTTACACTGGAGAGTTTAATTTTAATTTAATTTATTGTTCAATGTGCATGTAAGGCCAGTCTACATAAAGCAGAGGTTTTACACACCAGTGTTTCCCCTACCATTGTACAGGCCAAAAAATCAATACGCCAAAAATAAGCCACCTATCAATTCATTCATAAATCAATAATCATTTACATTAGGAGTGCCTCCGCGCAGCACAGTAGACTTGCTCCGCAAGACGAACGGTCACAACAATCTTCGCCGCGCGCTCCCGCTACGTTCTTCGTGTACTTTACGTGCTTGATGTTGTTCTGATGCCGCTCTGCCTCGTTAAACCAGCACGATGTTGCTTTCTACTTTGAAAACACGGAAAGTTGACACTGTATTTTGATAAGATGCTGCACTCTTCAGACTCGTGGTGTGAGCGGAACCGGACCGGTGCGTTTATAAGAAAAATGCCGCTGTGTGTCTCCGTCCAAAATCCGCTTTCCTCGCGCTGCCTGCTCACACAGATCCGCTCGTGCGCACATTCGCTGATGCAGGTCGAGTGTTGTCGAGAAATATATGCAGAGACGGCGCTGTGTAGGCATGTGTAGTATTAGGACATGATGACGATGTACAACCGGCTAACGGGCCAGAGCCCGTTTGGGCTGGAGCAGTGTGAATGCAAAGCCAGGGGACCCCCCTGGGACTGATCGCGCCCTTAGATAAGCTGTGGAACTCTGAGTTAACCTATTTCTACCTGAATTTCTATGAACTATTAGGCTGTTGAGTAAACCTATAACTTATATTTTACTTGATAAAATAAGACAATATATGCACTCATATGTCGTTGTAGTGTTTTACAGTATCTGTAGCTATTAATGTGATGCTCCTCATTTTCAAGCCATATATTTCCGGCCCCTAATTTTGGATCATTTCCATCAACCGGCACCTTAATAAGTCACTCTCTCCTTAAATCCTTGAAAACCTTGAATACACTCTGGTTGAACAAAAACGTTGAATGCAAATATAATAATTGCAGAATTGCAGACTGCTTGCTGTGCCGCCTGACTTAATCCAACTGCACCAATACACCATCCCACGCGTCTCGTCTGTTTAGGGTTTTCTCGGTGGGTACCACCGGGCCTGAAAAAATTCTAGGGGAAACACTGCACACTAATGAGCCAACCTTTATGAGTGAGCTTGAATAAATAATGCTGATATTAAATAACAGTAGTTATCTATCTATCTACTATACAGGCTATACTGTTGAGGAAATCGTCAACTTAATTCAAGCTGTGGAAAAAGCACTTCAAGATTTGAGTGACCTTGGAGACACAGGTGCTATAAAAAATCCCCTTGTGACTAAGTCCATTGAAAGTAAACTCCCGGAGACACTCAAGAAGGAATGGCTTGTGTATGCAGCTGACAAGAGAAATGATGTGACTTCAAGAAATCGGTTCGACAGTCTCTTGGCATTCCTCAAAGAACAGGAGAGCATATATGAACAGCTTGAACAACTGAAGGAGGAAGAGCCAAGCAAGAGAGAAACCAGGGTGGAGCCAAGATATGCCAGAACCAAGTCAACCAAATCAAGCAACGACCAGGAAGGGTGTGTGGTCTGCAGTGATGTGAAACACAGGAGGAAGATCTATTTTTGCAGACAGTTCCGAGCACTGAAACTAGCAGAGAAAAGAGCTGCAGTAAAAAGGTTGGGAGCATGTAAGAGATGTTTGGAGGTTCATGGCGATGGCTCACAGTGCAAACCTGGATTCCTGTGCAGAAACCAGGACTGCAAGGATGCAGATACTCCTGAGCATCACTTCTATCTGTGCCCCAACGCTGAGGCAAAGAAAAGCAGCGATGGTCAGAAGAGGAGCAGGTTTGGTCCGGAAGGGGATAAAGGCAGGAGGAAGTACACAGAGGAGCAGGAGGATTTCTTCGGGAAACTCTCACCTGAATTGGCAAACCAATGCCGAAATGTGTTTTCCAATACTGCATCCAGGGCTTTCAATACTGTCAAAGACCAACCAAGCCTTTTAGGGGAAAGCGGACTTCAAGAGCTTCCAGTACTGATGATGCTTGTCGAGGTCACAGCAAACGCTGGGCAGAAAATCGGAACATTAATCGATTTGGCTTCCGACACCAATTACATAACCCACAAGACTGCAAGCAGGCTAAACCTCAAAAATGAAGAAGTCACACTTGTCGTCCATGGAGTTGGGGGCATGGAGGTTCGTGTAGAGACGAAACGATACCTCCTCAAGATCAGAGTGAAAACACCAAAAGGCACTCTCAGAGCCCACCAATTGGTGTGTTATGGACTGGACAGCATTGCAGAGATACACAAACATGTGGGACCAAAGAAGCTCCAGAGATTCTTCCCAGATGCACCGCTGGATGAACTCCGGAGACCTAAAGAAATAAGTCTGCTCGTTAGCCACAAAGAAGGTCAACTAGCGCCACAGAGGATCAGAGCTGTTGGAGACCTTGTGCTGTGGGACGGTCCACTGGGGAAAACAGTGAGAGGAACGCATCCTGAACTCTTTGAAGAACTCACCGTGTCAGCTCACATGTCGAAGACACACTTTGCAAGGTCGATGAGAGCAGCGGCTGCAAGATATGAGGACGACTCACCAGCATGGTCCCAGAGCGTCCGCTGGCAAATGGTCAAGGCACCATCCAGCTCTGTGAATCAAGCACTTCAGCCATCAACCAAGACTTTTTAAAGTGGTGGAGATGGGACGGCATCGGCGCAGGATGTGAGCCAAAGTGTGGAGGCTGCCGCTGTGGGAACTGTCAGCCGGGTGGCAAAGAAATGACTCTTGCCGAGGAGCGAGAACTCCAAGTGGTGAAAGATGGTCTCACCTACGTCACAGGAGACGCCCACAGCAAAGAACCACACTGGCATACCAGATATCCATGGGTAGAGGACCCAGACTCCCTGCCGAACAATAAAAGGACTGTGGAGGCCACATTCCTCAGGACGGAAAAGCAACTAGCCAAAGAACCTGAATGGAAAGTCGCCTATACTGCTCAAGTCCATGACATGATAGATCGGAAAGCTGCAACCAAGTTATCCAGAGAGACAGTGATCAACTGGCATGGGCCAGTATGGTATGTGAGTCACCTCATTGCTCCAAACCCCCACTCTGTCACAACCCCTGTGAGACTTGTTTGGAACAGTAGTCAAAAGTTCAGAGGTGTGAGCCTGAACGACCTACTGATGAAAGGCCCAGACGTCCTCAACCAGATTCGTGCAGTGCTCCTGATATTCAGGGGTGGAGTGCATGCTGCTCTGGGGGACATAAAGAAGATGTACAACTCAGTCTGGCTGGAAGAAAAGGAGATGCACCTGCATAGATTCCTTTGGCGTGATGCAGAGGACGAAGAGCTGGGGGAATATGCAATCACCAGGGTAAACATCGGTGACAAGCCAGCAGGATGCATCGCACAGCTTGCAATGCGTGAAACTGCCAACCTCCCGCCTTTCACTCACCTCAAAGAGGAACGGCAGGTTATTCAAGAAGACAGCTACGTTGATGACATTCTCACGTCCCACAATGACTTAGACCAGCTGAAAACCATCACAGCGAATGTGCAGCAGATTCTGAAAGCTGGCGGGTTCGAGCTCAAACCTTGGGTTTATTCTGAGCAAAGTGGGAGGAAAGTGTGCAGTGACAGGCTGGAAAAGGCTGCGGAAAAGACCATGGTCTTACCAAACCAGATGCGAGACGAGGATAATAAAGCACTCGGCCTTGGATACATGGTAGAAGAGGACAAACTCCATGTCATGGTGGGAATAAACTTCTCAAAGAGAAAGAAAAAGATGAGACTCGGCCAAAACCTTCTGCAGGAGCAGATAAGAGCCCAAACACCCAACCCCCTGACTCGGCGAGCACTGCTGAGCCAAGTGTCAGGGCTGTATGATCCAGTCGGCCTGGTAACTCCCATCAAGCAGAAAGGAGCTATCCTGGTACGTAGGGCATTCCAGGAAGCAAAGGGTGGAAGTGCACCTGTAAAGGACTCATGGGATACAGCGCTCTCAGATGCACTCAGGGAGGATGCAATAAAGCTCTTTGAGGAGTACGGCCAACTTGCCAAAGTCAAGTTCACCAGAGCACTGACTCCCCCAAGCTTTACTGATGGTCCCCTGGCGATCACATTCTCTGACGGTAGCGAGCATACTTATGGAGCAGTGATGTACCTCCGATGGAGTTCAGACCAGGGCCCGGTCATCCGGCTGGTGGAGTCCAAAGCAAAACTTACTCCTTTGGATCAAGGAGGGGATGCTGTCAAAGCAGAAATGTGTGGAGCAGTGTTTGCCTCACGGCTGAAAAAGTACTTTGAACTGCACAGCCGAATCCAGATTCAGAGGTGGTACCATTTTGTTGGTGCAATACAGCGGGAAAGCTATGGCTATCAAACATTCTTCGCAAATAGGATCGGGGAGATTCAAAGCAACACAAGGGTCCAGGATTGGTGGTGGATTCCTGGCCCACAAAACATTGCCGACATTATAACAAGAGGAGCCAGCCATCAAGATCTCGATGAGGACTCAGAGTGGCAAAAAGGTCCAAAGTTTCTAAGCTTGCCAGTGGAGGAGTGGCCAATCACATCAGCCAAAGAACTCGCAGCCACTGCCAGGGAGAGTGTCACAAAACTTCAAAAAAAGGCATATGCTGCTGCACTGACCAGAGCTCAGGCTAAGAAGCAGTAAGTTAAACACAAACTGAAACAGGAGGCACAAACAGAGCAGAGGAGGCTACCTGCAGGGTCTGCAATCCAAACGCTGGTGGATGTCAGGAGATACAGCACTCTGAGCCGTCTGGTAAAGACAGTTGCATGGATCTGGAGAGCAGCAAAACAGTTTAGCAAAGGAAGTCAAGGCGTGGAGAGTCCAAAGTGGGAGGCAATCTCCTCCACAGGGGTCATCTCTGTAAGGGAACGAGAGGATGCCCTGAGAGACATTTTTCTTGCAGCACAAGAAAACACAACCTTCCCTGGCACCACGTTAGACAGGCTTGTGGTCCACAAAGACAAAGACACTGGGCTACTGGTCTGTGGAGGCCGAGTTCAAAGCTTCAAGGAAGCTCAAGTTAGCATCCCCCTCTTACCCTATGACGCCTGGGTGTCCAAGCTGATAGCTCGAGAGGCCCACAATGAAGGTCATGAGGGAGTAGCTGGAACCCTCCTAAAAATGAGGAGGAAGGCATGGGTCATTAAAGGGAGGAGGATCGCACAAAAAGTTGTTGATGGTTGCATGGTCTGCAGGAAAGGAAAAGCAAAGACGTGTCAACAAATAATGGCTGACTTGCCGCCAGAAAGGACTGAACCTGCTGCGCCATTTGAGTTCACATCAGTTGACCTCTTTGGCCCTTACCAAGTTAAAGATGACGTCAAGAAAAGAGTGACACTTAAGGTCTGGGGAGTTGTCTTTTGCTGCATGGCAAGCAGAGCCATTCACACCGAGCTGGCAAACACCCTGTCAACTGAAAGCTTCCTAATGACTTATCGAAGGTTCACGGCAATCAGAGGTCATCCAAGAAAGATGTGGTCGGACCCAGGCACCAATTTTATTGGAGCAAAACCAGTCCTGGAGGAGCTCTACAGGGTTTTGGACCTAGACAAAGCAAACCTTGAAGAGACCGCAGCAAGGAATGGAACTGAGTGGCAGTGGAAAATCCATCCAGCCGATTCTCCACACAGGAATGGTGCTGCAGAAGCTGCTGTGCGAATTGTAAAGAGGGCATTCCAGAATCTTGAGAATGAGGCTTCACTAAGCTACAGTGAGTTCCAGACAACTCTTTACATCGCAGCCAACCTAGCAAATGAGCGTCCAATTGATGCAAGAGTACAGAGCAAAGAGGACTGCATTCAGTATGTCACACCCAACACTCTCCTACTGGGCCGGGCCTCTCAAAGTGGGGACTTGAAAACCTTTGACTTTCACAACTACACTACTACTACAAAAGACTGAGAGCTATGCAGTTGGAGGTGACCAAGTTCTGGAGGAGCTGGAGCCAACTCGCTGGTCCAAACTTAATTGTCCGAAGCAAATGGCATACTGAACAAAGAAATGTAGCCATTGGAGATGTTGTGTGGCTGTGTGACCAGAATGCGCTACGAGGGCAGTTCAAGCTTGGCAGAGTCATCAGCACGACTCCAGATGATAAAGGCGTTGTGAGGGACGTCAATGTAAAAGTTTTCCCAAGCTACTGTGTCCCTGTCACGAGAGCTCTGAAAGGCAAGTCAATTCCCAAAATCAGGAGGGAAAAGATCCAAGCCACCGTCCTTCACAGGGACGTCAGGCGGCTCGTTGTCCTATTACCTGCAGAGGAACAGACAGAAAGTCAAACGCAGCAGGGAAAGGAGAACCAAGTTTGCCTTTGAAGCTGGCGATCTTCACACCGTCTCCAGGCGAAGATCGAGTGGGAGGTGTGAGGTCAAACTAAAGAAATAATTAATAAACTCATGTTGCAAGGAACGGAACCTTTCGGCAGTCTGAGTTGCCGCACGGACTATAAAAGAGGTGGCACACAACATCAATAAGGAAGTGAAGCGGAGCCGCAAACTGAAGCAATGCTTAGCGCAAAAACATCCAACCCCGTGCAAACAAATCTACAAATGCCAGAGAGGCAGCCGGTAAGACACCAAGCCCATCAGGACAATTGAAATTAAATGTTTGTGCAGGCGATAGCCGCTAGTGTTAGCCACGGGGCCGAACCGGCAGTGCGGTCGTTAACCCTATAAATGCCAGTGTGTGTCATGTTTGATTCTCATTCATAATTTAATGATGTCATGATTGTTTAGTGAGCTTATATGTTGCAGATAAATTAGTTAAAATGATTATGATATAATATTATTTTGGTGACATTATTTAAATTAAGTAAATGTAAAATATTTAAAATTTGAAATTAACTTAATGAAATCCCTAAATGCATTAATAATAACAGTGGGAGAATTTATGTTGTACTTTGTTTAATTTAAGAGGAAAAATGAAATAATTGTTAAAAATGTATATTTCCCAGAACATTGTAAAAACAACCTTTTCTTTTTCTTGTTTATTGTTTCAAAAGGTTTTTCACCTACCTACCTGTTTGCTCGCAAACTACTTGCTTACTTGCAAAGTACCTACTTTTTTTTTTAACACATTTTTTTATTGTGATTTTCTCATTGATTTAAACATTGACATTCAAACATGGACATTTTAACACATTATACCCCGGTCTGGCAAAATAAATAAATAAAAATAAATAAATAATAATAACAATAATAATGGTAATAATAATGTAGATAAATAATAATTAAATAAAACAATAATAAATTCCAATAGGATCACAGCAGTGCATAAGTTACAGAACTTGTACAATTAATCACAATTCAAGGTTGTGAGTTTCCAGAAAGTCTATATAAGGTCTCCACAAACTAGCAAAATTCTTTTTCTTTTTTACAATATATGTTAGTCTCTCCAAAGCGAGACAGGACATCAGTTCTTTTGTCCACATTCCAATAGAAGGTGCGTCCATATTTCTCCACAATAGTGCGATTATCCTCCTGGCTTGTAAGAGTCCAAAGTCAATGAGCAGTGAATGCTGCTGAGATACAACAAAGTTTTCTGGATATATTCCCAGTAAACATATTTTGGCTTGCAATGGAACTTCCCTTCCAACTATGAGCCCGATACAATGTAATACACTTTTCCAGAATTGGTGTATCTTTAAACATTCCCATAAACAATGAATTAATGTACCCTTTTCTTCTCTACATTTCACACAAATATCAGGTACATTAGGGTATATGTGATTCAATCTGCAAGGTGTAAGATAAGTGCGCATTAACCACTTATATTGTAGCAGCTTATATTTGGTATTAACCGACTGGGTCTGAGCCTTAAAACAAGCCCTTTCCCAGTCAGCTTCCTGGATATCCTCCCTTAAATCAGTTATCCATGCCCCCATCTTTTTGGAAGATGACTCCTTTGAATGTTGTAACAGTAAATAATAGAACAGTGAAAATTGTCCTCTGCCATCCATGTGGGATAGAGTCAATTTCTCAATTTTAGATAGTGGAGGTACAGACAGTTGTTTATGCGTGGACAAAATAAAATGTTTCAGTTGGAGGTATTTAAAGAAGTGTCTTCTTGGAATATCATATTTCTCACACAGTTGATTATATGACATCAAGCTACCTTCTGCATATAAATCCAAAATTTTTGCAGCACCTTTGTTAAACCACATCCTAAATCCACCATCTGCTCTCCCTGGTATAAAACAATTATTGCCCCATATAGGGGTAAACTGTGATAATGCTGGTGTGTCTCCGACCTGTTGGTGTGCAGAGTACCACACTGAAATGGTATTTCGAAGAAAGGGATTTTTTGTTTGTTTAACCAGTCTCTTGATACTTGCTGAATATAAATAAAGCTTGAGAGGAAGCCCTAGTGTTGACGTCTCCTCTATAGTCACCCAAGCAGGAGGAGAATTTACTGAAAAGTAATACATTGCTGTCCTTAGCTGGGCGGCCCAGTAATACAGTTTTAGATTGGGGAGCTGAAGCCCTCCTCTTTCATATGGTAAATATAATAATTTTAGTTGTAGCCTGGCCTTTTTGTCATTCCAGATGAATTGGCTCAATATATTATTAATGTTATGAAAAAAGATTTCAGGTAAAGGAAGCGGAAGTGATTGAAATAGATATAGAAACTTTGGCAAGACCAACATTTTAATTATGTTTATGCGACCAATCATAGATATAGGCATCCTGGTCCATCGATTTAGCATCTCCCTCACCCCGTCCACCAGAGGGTCATAATTTAAAGAAGCTATTTGTTTCACATCAGGACTGATTTTAACCCCCAAATATGTAAAGCCTTCTTTAGTGGCTGTGAATGGTGTATCTATAATAGGCTGCAGTCTTTCATTTTCATCCAAAAACATTAGTGCAGATTTGGAATTATTTATTTCATACCCTGATATGTTTCCAAATGTGTCTATTAAATTCGTTAATTGGGGAATACTATCTTTTAAGTTTGTTAAAAAAATAATTATGTCATCCGCGTATAAAGCTATGCGATGCTCATATCCTCCAATAGTTATACCCGTGATGTCTTTATGGGCTCTTGTGGCCATGGCCAAGGGCTCAATAGCCAACACAAATAGCAAAGGCGATAACGGACACCCTTGTCTCGTTGATCGGTGGAGAGTAAATGGTTTAGAGACATTATTATTGGTCAATATTTCAGCAGTTGGGTTTGTATACAAGAGCTTTATCCATCTTAAAAAATTTGCACCAATTCCAAACCGCGGGAGTACGTTAAAAAGGAAACCCCACTCGATCCTGTCAAAAGCTTGACGCGCGTCTAGGGATAACACAGCTGTATCTCTAGAGTTATGTTTTTCATACAATATGTTCAGAACACGCCGAATATTATGAAATCCATGTCTATTTTTGACAAAGCCATTTTGATCCTTGTCAACAAGATGGGGAAGATACGACTCCAGTCTTCTGGCCAAGGCCTTGCAGAGTATTTTAATGTCACACCCCATCAGACTAATAGGCCTGAAAGAGGAGCATTCGTTTGGTGGTTTGTTTGGTTTCAGGATTAAAGTTATTATCGCAAGTCTCAAGGATGGAGGGAGTATTCCCTTTATATAGGATTCCTTATACATGTCCAATAATGGGACCAAAAGTTTCTCCCCAAATCTCTTGTAAAATTCAATTGGAAAGCCGTCCGGCCCTGGTGCTTTTCCGCTCTGCATACTTTGAATGGCTTCTGCTAATTCCTTCGTTGTTAGACTGCAATCCAATTCCTTTCGCTCATTTTCTGACAAAGTCTGAAACCTCAATTGATCTAGAAAAGAATTTTGACTGTGTAAATCATCTAAACGCTCCGATGTATACAAGGCCTCATAGAAATCACTAAAAACATTATTGATCTCCACTGGTTCTGAAGTCATATTGCCTGCAGGTGTCTTAATGCTGTTGATTGCTCTGTCTAATTGCTTTTTCTTAAGTCGCCAAGCCAGCAGTTTACCACATTTTTCTCCTTGATCATAGTAGGACTGTTTTAGCCACATTAAATTTTTTGCGACTTTTTCTATAGATAATTTGTTATATTTGGCTCTCATAATTTGTAAATTCTTTGCTCTTTGTGGACTGTAATTATCATACAATTCCTGTTCCAACATTTTAATTTGGTTTTCAATTGTCTCCATTTCCATACGTTGTTGTTTCGCTTTAGATTTCGTAAAGCTAATAATTTCCCCCCTGATATATGCTTTGAATGCCTCCCATCTAACACAAGCATCAGTCTGGTCACGATTGATTTCAAAGTAATTGTCAATGCGTTCTTCAGCAAATTTTATAAACTTTTCATCCTGCAGTAACTCAACAGGAAATCTCCATCTCTTAGGGTTATGAATAAATGTATCTATATGTAAATTTAATGATACAGCCGCATGATCACTAATGACAATGCTATCATACCAGCATTCTTTAATTTTTGAAAGAAGTCCAAATGAGATCAAAAAATAGTCAATTCGCGAGTGGGTGCCATGTGTACTTGAATAACAGGAGTATTCAACTTTATCTGGGTGTAGTTCCCTCCATACTTCAACCAAATTCAAATCTTTACAGGACTGCAATAGTATTTTCCTTGTTTGTATATGAGTAGAATCAAGGTTAGTAGAACGGTCTTTTGTGGGGACTAAAGCGCAATTAAAATCACCACCGATAATGTACATACCTTGCAAGGTGGACAGAGTGAGGAAGAGATTCTGAAAAAATGTTGGATTATCATCATTCGGACCATAGATGCAAACCAGATTTAGTCGACATGTGGATATGTTACCTTGAATAATGATGTACCTACCATATTGATCACAAATAACATTAGTGGTTTGGAACGGTAAAGATTTATGTATAAATATAAGCACACCCCTAGCATGATTGCTGTATGGAGCACACAAGACCTGACCTGGCCATCTCTTTTGCAATCTGTCAATTTCTGTTAGTCTTAAATGTATCTCCTGCAAGAAAACTATTTGGGACTTAAGTTGTTTGATTCTGTTTAAAACTTGCTTTAATTTGGCTATTTCTCTCAGCCCCCTAACATTCCAACTAGTGATTTTTATTTTAGACATATTGGTGTTTTAGTCTTGTGAGCAAGATGCAGCTCTGTCCTGCCAGATAGACCATATAAGTAAACAAAGACACTGCTGATAGGAGCCTTGATGACATGTAAGAGAAAAAAAAAAAAAAAAAAAAAAACACAACAAAAAAAACAAACAAACTGCCAGATAGCCCCCTTCCCACCCCCCACACTTCCCCAACTGAAGTGTTTTACGACCTGAACACTGAACATTGCTCCCGTCGTTCCCCACCTTTCGCTAATTGAATGAGGAGCACTGATCCACATTTACATGAGGAGCAGTTAATTAGTCAACGTGAGTCTTGAACCCATCACCAACCGTGCACTACACTTACAACAATCAACATAGTTTTTCCCTAGATATTCAAAATGGGACGGATTTGTCTATAAAAAAATAAAATTATAATACATTGAAATTAAATTTACTCCCTAACCCACCCCCGTCTCCAGTCATCACTTTGCGTAAATAAGCTTCAATAATAAAGTAAGAGATAAAAAGAAAAAGAACTGTCATAATGTTAATGACTTTCAATTTTAAGCTAAAAAAAAAAAAAAAAAAAAAAAACGGGGGTAGGGAGCTCAAATAGACCATTTCCGGTTCACACTCCGTTCGGATTGTTCATTATAAACAGTTATGCAATAAACTTATATCTTCTTAGTAAACAAAAAACAAAAAACAAAACGTAAGTGTGCCGGGTCATTTATAACATTAGTATTGCCAGTCCCATCAGTCCACCTCACTGTTACTGTACCTCTTACAGCGGTTACCTGTCATCAGAGGCTGACTGTGATGAGAAGAGTTAATCTTTAGGTTGAATTTTACGGTGAAATTCCTCTGCTTCACGCGGTGAAGAGAAGAGGACCACCTTCCCGTCATGGACCACTCTCATCTTGCAGGGATTTAGCTGGAATCCCCGAAATTTCCCCATCTCACCAAACAGCTTTCTGGCCGTGTTAAATTCCCGACGCTTCCGCATCGTTTCTGCTGAAAAGTCCTGCACCAAAGTGATCTTAGCTCCATCATGTAGGATATTTTTCTGTGATGAAAGGCGATAAACAGTCTCTCTATCCTGAAATTTCCAGAAGCGTATAAGAACGGCTCTGTGTTGGTTAGGCTTTGCCGGCGCTAAGGTGCGATGTGCCCGCTCCAACACCGGGGTCTGATCCGCGCTCAGCCCCAGCCACCGCGGCAGCATTTCTCGGATAAAATCCAGCAAAGGTCGCGTACCTTCGGCGCCTTCTTTGAGACCAAACATACGCAGGTTCTTCCTCCTGCTTCGGTTCTCCAAGTCGTCGGTCTTCATCTCCAAATGTGTCAGCCGTTTTACAGTTGAAGCCAACTCCACGCGTACACCCTCAAGTTCCTCCTCTGCCGCCATCACTCGGTTCTCCGCTTCTCCGATGCGTTGAGTGTGCTCCGACACGTCCTGTTTAACTTCAGCCACTTTGCCTTCTAATGCAGTTATAGCACTGGTCACCTCTCCGAGGCGGTTATTAATGCCATCTAGTTTTAGTCCGAACTCGGATCGGAGCGACTTTAGCTCTCTTAGCACATCTGCTATGTCGGCCATGCTACTAGCATCTGCTTGCTCGGGTGAAGCCCCTTTCTTGTTTTGAGCGGTCGGTTTTCGAGCTCTGGTAAAAATGTCACATTCCTTACTCGCATGAGATGTCGACATAGTTGACGCTGAGTGGAAAATCTGAATTCCAAGCCACTGTCCGGGGAATAAAAAGATTTTTGTGCACGGTTGATCAGAGCCTCTCTTCTAAGCTCGCAAAGTACCTACTTACCTGAAACCTTGAAATCACAAAATAAAAGAAGATAAGAGGAAAAGAAGAGTGTGGTTATTGAGTGAAGTCCAGCAACTCTGGGTAGATGTCCAACTCCTTCAAGTGGAGATTGCACAAAGAAGGGGGGAACTTGACAATCCCAAATATGTCCAACACATTGTGAAACGAAACAGAGACAAATATGAGAAAAACAGTGAGCAGATTGAGAATGCAGTTGAAGAGTATGAGCAGAACAGAGGTGTGATTGATGAATGGTGTAATCTGGCACCAGAATCGGAAGTAGTGAGGTTGGAATGTGTTGAAGAGCTGGAGTCAAGAGAGCCAGATCATGAAAATGAACAAGAGAATGTCCCAGAGTACATAAATCAGGCTAATGCTGTAACTGAAGCCAGAGCCATCAGAGAGTCCCCTGCATTAGACCCCACACTGTTACGACTGATGTATCAGAATCTGAAACAGAAACAAGCCTGTGTATTCTATGCAGTGAGAGACTGGTGTGTAAAATGAGTCTGTGGCCTTAATCCAGAGCAGTTCTTTTTTTACATCAATGGTGGTGCTGGAACAGGAAAGTCACATCTCATTAAATGCATCTACTCTGAGGCCTCTAAGATACTGTGCAAGCTGCCGAGACGTGCTGAGGAGGCTGACATATCAAACCCTACTGTCCTGCTGACTGCTTTCACTGGAACGGCTGCTTTTAACATCTCAGGAACAACACTGCACTCTCTTCTCAAGCTGCCCAGAAGCCTAAAACCTCCATTTCAAGGACTTGGCAACAAACTGGATGAAGTCAGATCTGACCTGTTGAATGCTGAAATCCTCATCATTGATGAAGTGTCCATGGTGTCAAAGCCCCTGTTTGCCTATGTTGATGCCAGACTCAAACAGATCAAAGGCAGTCAGAGACCCTTTGGAGGAATGTCAGTCATAGCCGTAGGAGACTTTTATCAGCTTCCACCAGTGAGACAGTCCAAACCTCTGTGTGTGTATGACCCTTGTGAGATTGACCTTTGGCAGGAACACTTTCAGATGATCACTCTGACTGAGATTATGCGTCAGAAGGATGATGTTGCCTTTGTAGAGATGTTGAACAGGATCCGAGTGAAAGAAAAGTCACATGTTTTGTCTGAATCAGACAGAGCTCTGCTGTCACAGGCCGTCACTGAACCAGCACTTTGTCCAAATGATGTACTGCACATTTTTGCAACTAATAAACAAGTTGATTCACACAACTCAACAACATTAGCTCTGCTCCATTCTCATATCACCAACATTGATGCAGATGACTACAAGAAGGACCCACGAACTGGCAGAATGGCACAACAAGCCAAACCATATAAAGGAAACAGAAATGAGTTACCAGATACTGTAAACGTTGCTGAGGGTGCTCGTGTCATGCTCACCAGAAACATAGACGTGTCTCAAGGATTGGTGAATGGATCGTTCTCTACTCTGGTCAGGGTAATAACTTCTGAACTAAATGGTGTCGCACATGTCACTATGCTTGGGTTCAAGATGGATGATGAAACAGCTGGAAGGGATTACCGTAATAGAGCACCAGGTGGACCAGACAATCTAGTGTACATCGAGAGAGCCGAGGAGAATCTGAAACAGAAAGGAGTGGTACGCAGACAGTTTCCTATTAAACTGGCCTTTTCTTGTACAATTCACAAGGTCCAAGGTATGACAAGGACATCAGCTGTGGTCTCACTGAAACACATTTTTGAACCTGGCATGGCTTATGTAGCTGTCAGCAGAGTGACCTCTCTCAGCGGACTGCACATTCTGGATATGGATGAGAGTAAAATATACGCCAACCCACAAATCACTGGAGCCCTGCAAACTATGAGACAAGTCAACTTGGACAACATGATGCCTCTTCTTCAGATCAAACATACATTGAGCGGACCTGACACAATGACCATTATTCACCACAATACAAAAGGGACTCCCAGCTCATGTCAATGACATCAAGAGCCATCATGAACTGTGTCTTGCAGATGTTTTGTGTCTCACAGAAACTCACCTACAAGGCTCCTTTGTGGCAGACAGTCTGTAAAGTGTTCTTTGTTTGACCAACCAGTGAAAGTGGACAAGGCAACACAAGACAAAAGGTACGGTTTAATGAGTCCTTTTCATTTATAGAAATAAAAAGGCAGGCTGGCTGGATCTGCTGGTCAGTTGGTGTACTGGTTCGGTGTCAAGGCTGTATCATCATTGCTGGCGCTGTGTGCTGTGCAGCTTACGACTGCTGCAGGCTGCTGCACTCCAACCTGACCCAGCGTCCAAAGTGACTCCAGCCTACGCCACACGCCACCTGTCACAGAGAAGATCAGAGGGAGACTCAACACCAGATACATTCAACTTACAATTTCTTAAGACCTCAGACCACATCCACACAGGTACCTGTCACAGAGAAGATCAGAGGGAGACTGAAGGAGAGAGTGTGTGTGGGTAATTAAGCTGGTTGCCGACCTATCCAGCACACCTGTTTCCAGTTAGCCTGTCACCATGCAATCACTGCAGACACACTCACTCTGTTAAAACCACACCCACAGCAAAATCCACCACAGTGTCACACCAAATACAAAGATTACTAGCCGATACAGCTTTACCCTGTTTCACCCCTCCCTGCTGAAACGGTCATTGTCCCAATGACCACTGTGCAACGGCACACTGGCTCTAACGGTCCTGGTAGCGCTGTGGGGGCATGCCTCTGGTCGCTCTGGTGGATCGTCTGGGCTCTGGAGTCCTGGACGCTGGTCTTGCCTCAGCATCTGTAGGAACCCAGAACCCAACCCATGGGGGCCCGACGGGACCCCTGTTTGAGGTCTGTGGCTGGGGGCTTATGGGCTGGATCACTCGATGATTCGGGCCATCAGATACCTGACCGCGGCCTTGCATCCCAGGCTGTAGTGGTGCTGACAGGGGTCTCAAGAGGTTACGATGCACAACTTTTTCAACATTTCTCTCCACTTGTCTGATGACATACACTGGAAGTTCGGGGTCTGGCTGCTTAATCACCATGTACGGTTGTTGCTCCCACTTATTGGCCAGTTTACCCCGGCCCTTGGCTCTCATGTCCTGTAAAAGTACCTGTTGGCTTGTGGTCAGTGGTGAGCCGTCCGCCTTCTGGTCGTAGTAGGTCTTTTGTCTGGCCATCTCAGAGTCTGTGTTGTACGGCCCTTTCGAATGCGAGTTGCAGCCTCCGTTGGTGACACTTGACCCAGTCCTCTGCTGATGAGCAGCCCACATTCTCTGAGAGTCCTAGGAGGCGGTCCTGTGGGAGAAATCCCTGCCTCCCAAACATTAAGTAGTGTGGGGGATAGCCAGTAGAGCTGTGCACTGTGTTGTTGTATACCTGTAACACTTCCGGGAGATGTTCATGCCAGTTCCTCTTGTCCTCCCCCAGGGTCCCCAGCAGTCCTAGGAGGGTCCTATTAAAGCGTTCACAAGCGCCATTTCCTGCTGGGTGGTAAGGCGTAGTGTGGCTTTTGGCCACTTTATACAAGTTACAGAGTTCTTTCATGAGATGCGATTCAAAATTAGGGCCTTGGTCAGACAACAGACGTTTAGGTGCGCCAAAAGGCTGGATTACTTTTTTCCACAGTATCTTAGCTGTTGTTGTTGCTGTTTGGTCTCTGGTCGCTACTGCCCAGGCGTACTTGGTGAAGTGGTCTACCATAACCAGCACATTGTGGTATGCGTCTTCTGGGTGACCTATGGACAAAAAATCTACAGACAATAATTCCAAGGGAGCAGAGGTCAAAATAGGGGTCAGAGGCGCAGGCCTAGAGGTAGGAGCCTTACGCAAAACACACTGCTGGCATCGTGCACACCGATCTGTTACCTCCTTGGCCAATTGTGGCCAAAAAAACCTTCTCTGAATCAGAGAGACCAGATATAATGTCGCTCACCTTCAGGAACCACATGTTGGGTTATGGGGTCAACTTCCTTTGGGTCTTGTTGTGTCCGACACAGCACTCCATCCACCAGGGAAAGCCGGGGCCAGTGACGCAGGATCTGCTGGACTGGCTTGGTCTCTCGTTGTCGCTCTCTTTTATTGGGCAGAGAGCCCCTTTGTACATACTTGATTACTCTGACCAAAGTGGGGTCCGCATTTTGAAGACTCCTCCACTGGTCAGGTGTCCTTTCCGGAAACAAGGGTATCCCCGGTGTAGCACTTTGAAGGCTCGGCTTTGTAATGTTCTTTCCTGCACCGATGCACAGTGCTTTCACAGTCCTGGCTCCAATATGGGTGAAAGCTGATATCTCCAGCCCCTCTTTTCTCTCCTCAGAGTCTGATGTGGGGGCTTCTGGGGGAAAACGAGACAGAGCATCTGCACTTTGATTAGTATGTCCTGGTTTATATTTTATTTCAAACTGAAAGCTCGCCAGGCGCGCTGCCCATCTCTGCTCCAAGCTCCCAAGTTTAGCCGAGTTTAAGTGCACCAGAGGATTATTGTCCGTATATATAACAAATGGAGCACAGTGCAAGTATTCTGCAAATTTCTGGGTTACTGCCCAGGTCAAAGCCAAAAATTCCAGCTTAAAGGAGCTGTAATTTTTGTCGTTTTTCTCTGTGGGGCTTAAGGCCCGGCTGGCAAATGCAATTACACTCTCTTTTCCATCCTGCACCTGACTCAGTACAGCTCCCAGGCCTCGGCTGCTGGCGTCTGTATACACGACGAAAAGGTAGGTCAAAATCAGCATAAGCCAGTATTGGTGCAGAGGTTAGGGTCTTCTTTAGTGTGTCAAAAGCATCCTGACAAGTTGAGTCCCAGTTAGCAATTAGTTGATGACCTGAGGCTCTTGAGTGTTTTGGACTGATTCCTCTTAAGAGTTCGTTTAATGGTTTGGCTATTTTAGCAAAGTCTTTCACAAACCTGCGATAATAGCCGGCCAGTCCCAAAAAAGACTGTAGTTGTTTCACTGTCTTGGGGGTCGGCCATTCTTGAACACACTTCACCTTCTCGGGGTCTGGGGAGATCCCCTCTGCTGACACACGATGTCCCAAGTACTGCACTTCTTTTTTCAACAGGTGGCACTTGTCAGACTTTAATTTTAAGCCATTTTTTTCAGTTTGTCCAAAATGACATCCAAATGTTTTAGGTGTGAATCAAAGTCAGGAGAATATATTATGACATCATCAAGGTAAATCAACAAAGACTGTAGGTTGTGGTCTCCTAAACAGGTGTGCATTAACCTTTGGAATGTGGCAGGCGCATTTGACAAACCAAAAGGCATTCGGGTAAATTCATATAACCCCAGTAACAAAGGCAGTCTTTTCCCTGTCGGCGGGGGCAACCTCAACCTGCCAATATCCACTCGCCAGGTCTAATGTGGAAAAACTTTGCTTTGTTCAAGCTGGCCAATGACTCCTCAATTCGAGGGAGTGGGTAAGCATCTTTGTGGGTTGCTGCATTGAGCTTACGATAATCCACACAGAATCGTGGTGTTCCATCTTTTTTGCGCACTAATACGATGGGGGCAGCCCAAGGACTAGCGCTGGGTGTAATGATTTTAGAATAAAACATACCTTGAAGCAGGGTTTTCACTTCCTGATACATTTTTGGTGGAATCTGCCTGTAGCGTTCCCTCACAGGCGGAGCATCACCAGTGGGAATCACATGCTGGACGGTGCTTGTCCTGCCATAATCTTCATCATGTGTGGCAAAAACTGCTCGATGTTTGTGCAGCAGGGTCTGCATTTTTTCTCTCTCCTCTGCAGATAAACCAAGGTCAGCTACATCAGGCAATGAACTCTTTTCAGTATGTTTACTTTTCTCCAGGCTTACTTTAACAGCATTGGTGCTGACCCGGGCCATACTCACACTATGCTCTGGTGTGATATCGGCTGGATCAACCGCACACGTCTTAGCTAGTTTCTGATGTCTATAAAGATACATTGGGGAGTCATTTGGATTTTTGATTTTAATTAGAACTCTCCCCCTTTGAACTGTTGACAGGGATCGAGCTACAAAAAGTCCACCCACCTCCTCAGGTTCCACGAGGCACTGGTAGTCTTTTCCACCTGGTCCCGCCTTGGTCCGGCCCCACAGCAGCACCTCACTCTTGAGCTGGAACTCTCACAGGACGGTGATTGATGGTGCGCACGTGCCCAATGGAGCCATCTGGAGCCACAAACTGTGCCTGTGTGGAACAGATTTTAAAGGCCATAGCCCACGCCTGTTGTTGGCGCCGACTGCCAGAAAGACAGTGCAAGGGCTTGTTGTCCATGTTTCTCCAACAACTTCTAATAATGTTCATGCCCACCACCCCTTCTGTATCAGTTAGGCAGTGATCTTTAACAACCAGAAACCCACCCTCAGGAACTTCGACTTCTCCAACTTTAACAGGTAACAACACATAACCTAAATAAGGAATGTCCAGTCCATTAGCAGCTTCTAAGGTCAGCCAGCTGTCAGCCTCCTTAAGCCGTTCACCTTTTTCTGCAAAATGTTCCAAGAAAAAACTGTTCTTCATCAACGACACATTTGACCCTGTATCAAGGATGCAATTAACAGGGACATCACCAAGCAACAGGTTAACTTTAGGGACATCTCCAATCAGTGTGTGTCTTCATGCAGAGGCCCATTCACTTCTGAACACCCCACTGTCTGGGCCGCCACAGTGGTGTATTCTAGTTTAACGATGCTGACCTTTTGTCTGTTTGTGCATGAGCGTGCTATATGTCCAGGTTGAGAACAAAGGTTGCAAATAGGATTACCCTGGCCATCATACCAGTTTGCTGAACCTAACCGGGGTCGGTTCCTCCTCGGTGGTCCACTTCGTGGGGCAGGCTGGCTTCACTCTGCACCCCGTGGTGTCCTCTGGTGCAGCTCTGACCGGATCTCTTGAATTAAAGACTGGGACAGTTCATAAAATTTATTTGACATTTGTGTGTTCATTTCATCCCTTAATTGTGTCTTGATTTGTTCCAAATCCTTTACATGAGGAGAATTAACTTGGTTGTGCCCCCTCATGGCAAGGCAGTGTGCTTGTTCAAATGTTTCCCCATATGCTTGTTCCCTTAAGGCAGGGCTATTCAATTAAATTGTTCAGGGGGCCACATTGTCAGAAACCCAAGGGGCCGGGGGCCAGACCGCCCCCCTGAGCCATTAATGTCATTATATGTATACTTGACACAACACGCTACCACATTTTCACAATGTTTATTTAACTACATTGCAAAAGTAACATACTTCTCATGTAAAAGTGCTTAATATCTGTGCAACAACTGTAAACATGCTTTCTTGATTAGAACGTAGCTAGCTACATCACACATCTCCTCAAAACCATGTTAAATGAAATATAAAACATCTTTGAAAAAAAAACATTTAAGTGCAGGATGTGCATCTGAACATCTGAAACAACAACAACAACAACACACACATCTAAGTGCATGATGTGCATCTGGCTTTTAGCTCCATCACAGCAGCTCAAAAAAAGCATATCATGTCTTGTTTTAGCTACAACACACTTGAAATTAATAACACATTTATAGTGCATCTGATGAGGTAAACAACAACTCACTTAAGCTACAACACATTTGAAAATAACACATCTGATAAAATAATAAACAGCAGCTCACTTAAGCTACAACACATTTGAAATTAATAACACATTTATAGTGCATCTGATGAGGAAAATCACAGCAGCTCTAGTCAAAACCATTGATAAGGCATAATGTTGTGTTTAGCTAAATCACAGCATAACAATTTTGTTTTTTTTAACCACTTATTGTCCTCTCTCTTTAACTACCACAAATCAGGGGGGGCTGGGCTACTACTAATGAGAGAGATGGCACTTCTTTGACTGGGCAATGGCAGAGAAGGAGGGTTCATAGGAAGTGAGGGCTACCCTCAAACAGTGATGCAAACGTTCGCTTGTCAAGGAGGCAGGGGTGTTTGTTTTTATGGCATTCATGTGAGAGAAGCTGGATTCACAGGTGTATGTTGATCCGAACATTGTTAACAAATATATGGCCAGCTTTTTTGTGTTGGGGAATTTGTTCACATGAATACATTTTGTCCAAAACGTTGTGAATCCCTCTTTCTCAAATGCCTGCTTCAGAGCAGATGATGCTTGCATGTCAATTATTTCCAGTTGCAGGGAACCTTCATCAATGTCAAGTGATGCAAGGAACTCTTGTCCTTTTGTGGAAACATCAGATGCATTGGCGAATGGGTTGCCCACAAAATGCAGCAATTCTTTGGGCATGTCAAAGTCATCAAATCGTGCTGCAAAGTTATGCCTCAATTTATCCAAGAAATCTGACATTAATTGAGTGACTGTGGTACTTGCTGATGACTTGATAAAGTCACGAAGTGTGGGAAAGTGGAGCATTCTGTTAGTGAGATCAGATGAGAAAATATCTATTTTCTTTTTAAACGCAGTTAGACTTTCAACAACATCAACCACTGTTTTATTTCTACCCTGCAGTCCCAGATTAAGTTAATTCAAGTGATGAAAAATGTCGCTTAAAAAGCACATATCTGACACAAATCCGTCATCCTGCATTTGCAACAGAAACTCTTTGGCTTTCTTGTGCTTGCATTCAAGGAGAAATGTTACAATTTCCTCCCTGAGGGCGCATACTCTCTTCAGGGCATTGCCCTTGCTTAGCCACTGGACATCATTATGTAACAGTAAATCAGTATGATCAGCTGACATGTCGGCAAGTAGTTTATGAAACAGTCGGTGTTGAAGACTGGAAGTCGCTCTGATAAAGTTAATGATAGCCATAACCGAGTCCATTGTATCTTTCAACTCACCACTGAGTCGGGCGCAAAGCACGCTCTGGTGGATCAAGCAGTGGAGTGACTTCATCCTTGGTGCGATGGCAGACAGTCGCGCAGACAGGCCTTTAACTCTCCCGGACATAGATGGAGCACCGTCTGTAACTAGCATGTTAACATGCTCCAAATCAAGTCCATTGTTTTTGAAAAAAGCAACAATCTTCTCGAAAACAATTTCACCAGTTGTATGTCCTTCCAGTGGTATTAGTCCCAGGATGTCCTCTCTGAAAACGTTACCATCGAAAAAACGCACAAATAAGCAAAGCTGGGCTATGTCAGAGTTATCTGTGGATTCGTCCACAGCCAGCGACATAGTATCAGCTTTCTTCAATTGATCCAAAAGAGTTTCAAAGACGTTTGTGGCTAAAACATCTATTCTTCTTGCTGTTGTTGTGTCTGAAATGGGTATTGACTTTACACATGACATCACTTGCTCTCACACTTTATCCTCCGTTACCACCTCCTCGACAGCGGCCAATATGCATTCTTTTATCATCTCGGCGTCAGTGAATGGCTTTTTCTTTTTGCCAAGGATCCATGCCACACGGAGAGATGCTGCTGTTGCCTTCTGCTGGACAGTACAAGCTTGAGTGAATTTCAGACGTGTTTTCTCATAGCCTGCAGAGAGAGTTTTGATCCTTTCCTGGCGAATAGCTGAACCTGGTGGAAAGTTGTCATCAAACTTTTCGTGCGTTGTTGTGAAGTGCCTCCGCAGGTTGTAATCCTTTGCAACAGCATTGATTGTGTTACAGAGCAAACACATCGGCTTGCCCTCAGGAGTTTCAATGTACATATATTTCTCGGTCCAATCTTTATTAAACTGACGATTTTCTGAATCAACTTTTCTTTTTTTCAGTTTTGATAGCGACATGGTTACACACCAGCTAGTCTAGTGGAGGCGAGCTGCAATGTTTGTTTTCTTTTTCAACGCAAGTCGTGCAGGAGCCGCTTCCGTGTTTGAATCTTCTTCTTCCTTTTCTCTCGTCTTTTGTGTGCATACCGCCACCTATCTTCCCGGGGGATGTATAACATGCTATTTTACCAGCACTTTGCTGGTATGAAGGATTTATTTATTTATTTAGAAATCTTCCGCGGGCCAGTCCAACTTGATTGGCGGGCCGGATTTGGCCCGCGGGCCGCCAATTGAATAGCCCTGCCTTAAGGAGAGCTCTGCCTTGATGGTCTGAAACGTCAGACTATCATCCAATAGAATCTTGGCTCTGAATTCCCCCCTTGTCGCAGAGTCTCTCAGCCCCTCAATCAAATGATCTCGGAGCAACACATCGTCATCTCTGATGCCCCTTGAGTCTTTTTTCTTGAGCCTAAGAAAGTCTTCCTGCAGTCTCAATGCAAAAGAACTAATGTCCTCATGTGGCTCTTGGCGGGCATTAAAAAACTGAGAGCGCAGGACTGAGGCAGTGGCTCTATCCCCATACAACTTATCTAATTCCCCAAAAATCAGCTCAGCTGTGTTGCGCTTCTCTGGAGGTAAAATAAAAATCTCTCTCTTAGCTTTTCCCTCCAGACAACATAGCGTTAATTCAGCTCTAAAATCGTTTGGGACTCCTTGTAAAGTGAAGGTAGTTTTCAGATTACTCTTCCACTCTCCTAAACCAATGTCTGAATCTCTTCCTTTAAATTTAGATGTCATCAGATTAAACATAGGAACCATACCAACCGGTCTGGACATTGCACTAGGAGCTTGGTTGTCTCGACTAGGACCAGGTTGAGGCTCACTGTGATCTGTCATGTTGGCCTTGCCCACCACTGGTTTCTTTTTTGGTCAATCCTGCCGACAACGCCAGTTGTAAAGTGTTCTTTGTTTGACCAACCAGTGAAAGTGGACAAGGCAACACAAGACAAAAGGTACGGTTTAATGAGTCCTTTTTATTTATAGAAATATATAAAAAACTAATCAAGTCTATGGGGGAAGTAATTAAAAGAGTCTGGAGGAGGTGGCTGAGAGTGTGGCTCCGTGTGGTCTGGTGAGTGGCCGGGCTTCACTCACACAGGCTGGCAGGCTGGCTGGATCTGCTGGTCAGTTGGTGTACTGGTTCGGTGTCAAGGCTGTATCATCATTGCTGGCGCTGTGTGCTGTGCAGCTTAAGACTGCTGCAGGCTGCTGCACTCCACTTCGTGGCTGTAAAGCGCTTCTGTTCAGCCCTTGAGGTTCCAACCTGACCCAGCGTCCAAAGTGACTCCAGCCTACGCCACACGCCACCTGTCACAGAGAAGATCAGAGGGAGACTCAACACCAGATACATTCAACTTACAATTTCTTAAGACCTCAGCCCACATCCACACAGGTACCTGTCACAGAGAAGATCAGAGGGAGACTGAAGGAGAGAGTGTGTGTGGGTAATTAAGCTGGTTGCCGACCTATCCAGCACACCTGTTTCCAGTTAGCCTGTCACCATGCAATCACTGCAGACACACTCACTCTGTTAAAACCACACCCACAGCAAAATCCACCACAGTGTCACACCAAATACAAAGATTACTAGCCGATACAGCTTTACCCTGTTACACCAGTCTGCATTTAGAGGGTTACACCATGTTCAAACGCAACAGACACGTGTCCTACACAAATGTACCACAGATGGCCAACAGAAGAGGTGGTGGAGTTGCTGTTTATGTTAAAAACCACATTCAAGTGCATGAAAAACAGTATGTACATAATGTAACTGACCTTGAGTTCGTAGCTCTGAAAGTTGAAGCCCCAGTGAGTGTGCTGATTGCAGCTGTGTAAAAACCTCCAGACTACAGTGTGACATCTTTCCTGTCAAACCTGGGAAGCCTGTTGGACTCACTTGAGATCATGGACTGTAACAACATAATTGTGTGTGGTGACTTCAACGAGAATCTCCTATCCAACGCCAGTAAGCCGATCCTTGAGCTGTTTCAGTCCCATGGATTTACACAAGTGATCAATGGTGCAACCACAGAGAAGAACACACTGCTCGACCTCATTTTCATCTCTCAACCACAGCGTTGTCTCCAATCTGGCGTGATGAAAAGTTATTACAGTTATCACAATCCTGTCTACTGTGTCATGTCCTCTAACAGCCCATAATATGTCAGGTGAGTTTTAAAGATCAAGAAAAAGTCAAAGAATTTGTGATGGAACTTTAACGTAGTGAAGTAAGTGAGTTATAAATGTATCAATAACACAGCTTATTTTAAAGAGTAAATGATTGAAATGTGCAATGGTAAAATCAAAAAGAGTATATTGTGATGCTATGTTTACTCAGAACAATATAGAAAATATGACTTACAGAGATTTAAATGACAAACACAATGGTCAATAATGAGGAGTATCCTCTGAGCAGCCAGGCTTCAACACCTTGCCAGGCTGCCTCAGTCTCTCTGAGGCTGGGAGGGAGGGAGGGCGGACCAGAGGATCTCCTCAACACTTGGTATGACTTCTGTAACGAGCCTATGAGAAACTGACATGCAAGGCCTCTTTGTTGCTGCAGGACCCAATTTCTCTCCACCACAGGTCTGAAAACTGTCAGGTAGAACAAAAATCCACTGAGCATCATGTGATTGTTTTTTAGATAACCATATTGTTGTTGGTCCGGTTTATCTAAGTATGCTGTCACATGTAAGTAAAATAACATTTTGTTTGGTAATCATAAGTTTTGAGAATATTGGATAATACATCATTTCTTTTCAGATAACTCAGATATTCAGATATGTTGTTATGAGCTATATTGCCAATGCATTTTGACCTGTGCATTCATCTGGGTGGGGGGGTCGGGTCAGAGATGATGAATGCACAGGTCAAAACTGTTTCAGCAGCTGTATACAGCATTTTATACAGCTGCTCACATTTACTGTAGAAATCAGAAAGTAGGTGTTCTTAATGTAACACCTGCTCTCTGGTTTAGTGATCCCTACCAGCTGAAACTCCACATTATCATCCCACCCAGTTTCTTGTTAGAGACTATAACTCGTGTAAGTTTACTTTCCCCTGGACGAGAGACACAGTTCTCCTGTCTCCTCTATGACAACACCAGCTTCAGCCTCACACCCTTCAGCACTGTGAGGACCAGCTCACATCCACCAAGACATGCAGCCACAAGACAGATGCTGCAGCAGCATCTTAACTCTGTCCACTGTCAGCGGACCATCACTGCAAGAGACACCTTCTACTTCCTGCCAATCCCAGTCATTCTTTAAAGCAGAGGATTAGATAACACCTGCCCGTCTTTGCCTCACCATCACTCTGGCTCTGAGATACTGGATCATCAACCAGGACATCATGCTGCCACAGACCAGATGCTGCAGCAGCATCAACAGTGGACCGTCACTGCTGGACCACAGACCTGTGTTCCACCTGCCAGTGCTGAGGTTTCTTCACAACAGACTATAAGGTATTGTTTTCTTGTTGTTATATATCTGATATTCTCTTTCAATAGTGTACATTCATGTATTTACTTTGCATTAATGCAACAGTTTAGATAACATTGTTGAGTATAATGTTGTCATTCTCATTCCTCCTCTGTGATCCCTCCACTTCACAGTTAGAGTGGAGACACTCAGGACTGCACAGAGAGCTCAACATGTTAAAGAAGCTGAACATCATGAAGCCTTCATAAACCTCTCTGAGTGAAATGGCAGCAGTGTTCAAGGTATTTTATTAATGTCTGTTTTATAACTTCTGAACATGTTTTGTTTCACAGTCTTCAGTTTATGACAATAACTTTATGTTTTCAGTTATCAGGACCTGCGCTATCCTCCTATCTCCATGTCACCACATGTGCATCCATTGCTGTGCACAGTTGACTTCAGTAGAGCCTAACTACTGTTGATCCTTGGAAAGTGATCGGGTGTGCTGCTGTAGGGAAGATCAGATCAGTCATCACTGTCATCACACTTCCTGCTGGGTGCAGCATCAGGCTAAACAACTAAAGGTAACATTTTTTTACTCTAGAACAGGATCCCTATTTGACTAAACAACAAGCAAACATACTGTTTCATTACTGTTTGTGTGTGCTATTTGCATTAACAACTAAAGGAATGGGAGGAATAAAGTTTCTGTCTGCTCTTCCCTTTAAGGCCTTTCCTCCTCCATGTCTACCGTGATGCTGTCCTCACACAAACACTGGCCAGATACCTGGAAGAAGCAGTCCTACAGCCACTGGACATGTCAAAGGTCATCATGTTACAGCCCTTTACATCTCCACACTAACACTGTGCTCCACTGACAATTTGGACAGATTCAACAAACAGCATACACGACTGATCCATGGACAGAATGACTACCTCTCTCAATAGTAGGACACCTATTTGTTATTATTTGTATCATTATTATTATTGATCTCTTTCTTATGTGATTCAAACAATGTATGTTATTTTTTTATATTTCACCACAGTTACTATCTTTTATTTTCTTTATTTATTCTTCCCTTTCCCTCTCCATCTGTTTTCTGACAGATTAATGACAGATGAAGGGGGAAAGTTGTCAGTTAGTTCAGATGTTATATACATCTAAACTAATTAACCTGAAAGAGAAGACATGTGTTTTATTATATATTATTTAAGTGATCATTAGTGTGGGGTTTCAGCTGGTATGTTTGTTAGATGATTTTCACATGTGTATCCTTAGCCTTGGGCTATTCTAAACCCAACTGAAAAGCTGTCACAGTATCTGACTGTGGAAGTAAGCTGAAGGTTTTGTCTCCAGAAGGCCCACAACACATGACTTGGTTAAATGAGCCTCGTCTAAAGATTTGATTGGTAAACAAATGTTCCCATGATTGTCTTCTGACCTGAGGTCACACAAGTGACTCTAACCCCATGTTCCTTCAAACTCAAGGACACAACCTGCTTTCACTGAGGCTCAGTAAACTGAGCTAAACATTGAGATAACACACAAGTGAAATGACAGTGTTGACATGACTGTCAATCCAGGGCTACTGCAGCTTGAAGCCATAGGGTGTCAAACTGATCCAGTAAAGGGCCGCTGTAGCTGCAGGTTTTTATTCCAACCAAGCAAGAACACAGCTGACTGGACTTATTCAATCAACTGAATTGTATTCACACAGTTGATTTGTTGGATCAGGTGTGTTCTTGCTTGGTTGGAATGAAAACCTGTAGCCCCTTTACTGGATCAGTTGGACACCTGTGCTAGACTATTGCGGGTATTAGCCTCGGTCTAACCACCATGTGAAAAGCCTCTGTCCACTATTGAAATTGTGATATTGTTCATCATTATCAAACAAATGACACTTTATATACAAAGCTCTGTTTTGACTATTGTGTCGCTATCATAACAAGGTTTTTAGGCATGACACATTGTCTCCCTAATATTTACCCATGAATCTTGACTAAAGGTCTTGATCAACACAATATTATTTATGTACTGTGCTTATTAAAAAAACAATTTAGATAATAGGTGAAAGAAGGATGTGGACAGATGTTAGTTACCCAATATTGCATCCTTTGCACATACAGCACGACTCTTCTGCTATTGATGGCGACAATATATAGTGTTGAGCCCTAAAACTATTTGAAAACAATTTCTGCTCAGGCGCTGTTCATTTTTGAGTTTTGTAAACTACAGTTTCTATGTATTTTTTATTTTCATCTATTTATTTGTTTTATTGCAAGATCCAACTGCCAGTACATATGGGGATACATTGATTATCAAATTCTGTATTCAAATCTAATTTTATTTTAAGTTTTATTTGTTTCTTTGAATTAAAAGGGGGTCTACATGCAATAATTGAAATGATTCCCAATTCACTTTATCCCCATATGAATAACAGACTCTTAGTGAATTGCCACCAAAGTGGAGCCAAAAGTCCATTTGAGTTTCCTTATGGTTAGTTAAAGTGTCCCCCATGGTGTAGGCAAAATCAAGCCCTAAAGGGGCTTTCACACCACCGTGTAGAAACTTAGCACCTCCAGTCATTTAAATAAGGGGAGGTGGCACAGGGGAGGCCATTTTGACAGGGATATGAAGAATGTGAATGCACACAGATTTTGGTCTTTGAGTTGCTTTTAATTTGATTTCAGTATTATTATTTTTATTTATATTTCTATTTCTATATATTCATTTTAAATTTAATTAATTTCATTTCAATTATGTTTTATATGCAGAAAAAAGTTAAGAAAGCTTAAGACTTGGTTCAATTTGATTTAATGTCAGTATTGTTTTTATTTATTTTCTATTTATCTTTCTATTTCTATGTTTATTTCAAATTGAATTAATTTAAGTCCAATGATGTTTTATATGCAGAAAAAGTGAGTGAAAGCAGCTTACGAAGATTCCTTTTTTCATTTCAAATTCGTAGTTCAATTTAATTTTAGTACAGAATTATTTTTCTTTATCTTTCTATTTCTAAATATTATTTCAGATTTAATTATTTTCATTTCAATTATGTTTTATATGCAGAAAAAAGAGTGAATGCAAGTTTCGCTTTTTAAATTTCAAATTCATAGTTCAAATTAATTGAATTTAAGTATTTTTTATTTATTTATTCAATTTAGCCCTCTATTTCTATATATTAATTTGTATATAAATTAATATATATCATTCAATTAATTAATGTCAAATGTGTTTTTTATTTACGGGGAAAAAAAGAATGAACACAGTTTAAGATTTTGTGCTAAGTTTCCTTTTTTTCATTTACAATTCATAGATCAATTTAAGAACTATTCATTCATATTTTGTGCCACCTTGTATTCATAATATACTGAAGCATTATCAATGTTTTATTTATAATTTATTTAACAATTTTGAATTGTACTAATTACTGTGAATTACTACAGCATTATTGATTCATTAAATTATAATGCAATTAAAATATATTTGCAATGAGCTTACCCGTCTGTTTTGTAATTGTTAAAACATTGAGACCAATGGTTTGCTTCACAATGTTATACAAAGATCCACACACTATTTCAGTGCCTTTATATTTTCTGTGTTTTCCCCCCCTCTGTCTGTCTGCCTGTGTTGTCTTTCTCTTTGTCTGTATGTATTTCACTCGGCCTCTGTCTGTATGTGTGTCATTCAGCTACAAAAACCATTCAGATATTTAAATGTTCAGCTCTTAGAGGACATTTTAACTTATCTTTAACTGTTTTCCCTGCCTTTCATATTCTTTTCAAACGTTCAGCTTTTTTATTATTTTGCACATATTCAGCTTTTTGAATATTCTCTTCAGCTATTCAGCTTTTTCATACTTTTGCATATATTCAGCAATTTTTTTATTTTTATGCAAACTTTGCAAGCTTTTTTTCAGTGTTGCTTCAGCATTAAAGCATTGCTTTAACATAGGTTGGAAATGCTTTCAAGCATTTCCAACCTATGTTATCCTAATTGGTGGAAATGCTTTAAAGCATTTCCAACCTATGTTATCCTAATCTTTATTATTGGTGGAAATGCTTTTAAGCATTTCCAACCTATGTTATCCTGTTCGGCCATTTTGTTTATTTTTTTTATTGATGGAAATGCTTTAAAGCATTTCCAACCTATGTTATCCTAACCTTTATTTTTCATATTATTATTCTTCTTCCGTACCTTTTTCAGTCGTCTCTATCTTCTGCATACTTTGAGCTACAAAAACCATTCAACTATCAAAATGTTCAGCTTTTTCAGCTCTTTTGTGCTGATTTTCAACCTTTTTTCTACCTTTCATACTTTTTCATATATTCAGCCTTTTCCATATTTTTTTTTCAATGCATTCCTATGATCAGCCTTTAACATCCTCCTCTTTGAACTCCGACTTCTTTCACATACTTTCACCTACAGACTCCATTTAAACTTTAAACAACCTACAAGACTTTGAACTATAACACTATTACTCAGTGTTTTGATATCTTTTACAGTTTTTCTATAATCACAGTTTATGTTTTATGTTTTTTTCAGACCTCATCAGAGTTTATAATGGGTGTGTATTGCGCGTGCTAGAGTGGGTGACATCATCGCTTAGAGTGTGAGAGCAGCCCAACACACTTCAGCTTTTTTATCTTTCCAAACTCCTCCCGGCCACAATTTTCACGTTACAGATGTGATATTTTCCAATTTTGTAGACAAACTTGTCCTGTCTCTCACAATGTGCTCAAAATCTCTGTGAGTTTTACAGAATTTGAACTAGCAACCTCTAAGCGCGGCCAAGTCTCTTTTTTTCCTCATCCGCTCTAATGTTAATTGAGAAGCAGATTTTCAAAGAAACCTGATATGAACAGCATTTTCTAACTCGCCCTAGCGTCCACATTTCTGACACTAGGAAAAAATAAAAGTCATCAGTGTCTTCAGCCGAGTCTTGTGGCGCTAACGGTGCGAAAATTTTGGCAATAGGATTTTCGGCGTGAGCGTGGCAAGCTTTTGTTCGGACCCAACGCAGAGGGGGAATTTAGCGATAGAGAGAAGCAGAGAGACGCTCCAAAGCAGTCATACACACGCAGCAAGGGCCGTTGCCATTGTGACAGCACTGTGGGGCACTGATCTTCATAATTGACAGCAGGTGTGCTCTGATTGGTGGACAAGAATGTACTTAAAACTACATTTAGTAGTGGGATATGTAGTTTTTTTAGTCAAACGTCTTCTGCTCGTCCATACTTTCACCTAGAAACTCCATTTAAACTTTAAAATGGAGACACCAGTGGTGTGCTCTGATTGGTGGACAGGAATGTACTAAGAACTACCTTTAGTAGTGGGAAATGTAGTTTTTTTAGTCAAACGTCTTCTGCTCGGTCATACTTTCACCTAGAAACTCCATTTAAACTTTAAAATGGAGACACGAGTGGTGTGCTCTGATTGGTGGACAGGAATGTACTAAAAACTACATTTAGTAATGGGAAATGTAGTTTTTTTAGTCAAACGTCTTCTGCTCGGTCATACTTTCACCTAGAAACTCCATTTAAACTTTAAAATGGAGACACGAGTGGTGTGCTCTGATTGGTGGACAGGAATGTACTAAAAACTACGTTTAGTAATGGGAAATGTAGTTTTTTTAGTCAAACGTCTTCTGCTCAGTCATACTTTCACCTAGAAACTCCATTTAAACTTTAAAATGGAGACACGAGTGGTGTGCTCTGATTGGTGGACAGGAATGTACTAAGAACTACATTTAGTAGTGGGATATGTAGTTTTTTTAGTCAAACGTCTTCTGCTCGGTCATACTTTCACCTAGAAACTCCATTTAAACTTTAAAATGGAGACACGAGTGGTGTGCTCTGATTGGTGGACAGGAATGTACTAAAAACTACATTTAGTAATGGGAAATGTATTTTTTTTAGTCAAACGTCTTCTGCTCGGTCATTCTTTCACCTAGAAACTGTTTAAACTTTAAACTTTTACCCCCGGGCGGCGGCCCACTGCCTCCCTCTCAAAATTTCAAAAATGTCTGTCTATCTCTCTCTCTCACTCAGAAGTGACAGCAGGTGCGCTCTGATTGGCGGACAGGAGCAGTCAGTGGGAGTTGTAGTTTTTCAAAGAAGACAGACACACACACACACACACACACACACTTTTTCAAACTTTTCAAATATTCACCTTTTTTAATATTCTCTTCAGCTATTCAGCTTCTTCAACTTTTCACATATTCAGCTCTTTTAATATTCATATTCAGCTATTCAGCTTTTTCAAACTTTTCACATATTCAGCTTTTTTAATATTCTCTTCAGCTATTCAGCTTTTTTAACTTTTCACATATTCAGCCTTTTAAATATTCTCTTCAGCTATTCAGCTTTTCAAATATTCAGCTCTTGAAAATTCTCTTCAGCTATGCAGATTTTTCAAACTTTCCACATATTCAGCTTAATTAATATTCTCTTCAGCTATTCAGCTTTTTTCCAGCGTTGCTTCAGCATAAAGCATTTCCACGCATTTTCTACAGGAAATGCTTTTTCTAGTTGGTGGAAATGCTTTAAAGCATTTCCAACCTATGTTATCCTGTTCGGCCATTTTGTTTATTGGTGGAAATGCTTTAAAGCATTTCCAACCTATGTTATCCTAATCTTTATTATTTTTTTTTTATTATTATTCTTCCGTACGTTTTTTGGTCGTCTCTAACTTCTGCATACTTTCAGCTACAAAAACCATTCAACTATCAAAATGTTCAGCTTTTTCAGCTCTTTTGTGCTGATTTTCAACCTTTTTTCTACCTTTCATACTTTTTAATATATTCAGCCTTTTCCATATTTTTTTTTTCAATGCATTCCTATGGAGATCAGCCTAAAAACCTCTTTAACATCCTCCTCTTTGAACTCCGACTTGTTTCACATACTTCCACCTACAGACTCCATTTAAACTTTAAACAACCTACAAGACTTTGAACTATTCAATTCTTATTCAGTTTTTTGATAGCTTTTACAGTTTTTCTATAATCACAGTTTATGTTTTATGGTTTTTTCAGACCTCATCAATGTTTACAATGAGTGTGTATTGCGCCTGCTAGAGTGCGTGACATCATCGTTAGAGTGTGAGAGCTCCTCGTCATACTTCAGATTTTTTTCCTTTCCAAACTCCTCCCGGCCACAATTTTCACTCTACACACGTGATCTTTTCCAATTTTGTAGACAAACTTGTCCTGTCTCTCACAATGTGCTCAAAAACTCTGTGACAGTTACAGAATTTGAACTAGCAACCTCTAAGTGCGGCCAAGTCTCTTTTGCTTCTCATTCGATCTAAAGCAAATCGAGAAGCAGATTTTCAAAGAAATGCTGAAAATCTCACATTTCTAACTCGCCCTAGCGTCCACATTTCTGACACTAGGAAAAAATAAAAGTGATCAGTGTCTTCAGCAGAGTCTTGTGGCGCTAACGGTGCGAACATTTTGGCAATACGACTTTCGGTGTGAGCGTGAGAAGCTTTTGTTCGGACCCTCCGCAATGGAGGAATAGAGACAGGCTCTAGACAGTTACACAGGCGCGTAGATGGCTTTGATCTCTGTGGCTTTGATCTTTAGAAGTGACAGCAGGTGTGCTCTGATTGGTGGACAGGAGCGGCAGACAGGAGCAGTCAGTGGGATTTGTAGTTTTTTTTGTCAAACATCGTCTGCTCAAACATACTTTCACCTAGAAACTCCATTTAAACTTTAAAATATATACACAAGTCTGTCTATCTCTCTCTGTCTCACTCTCTGTCTGTCTGACTACTACTACTACTACTTCTACTACTAGCCTACTACTGATACAACGTCCACTGCTCGTACTTGTACTAGTACTACTACTACTAGCCTACTACTGATACTATGTCCACTACTTGTACTTGTACTAGTCATAATACTACTTCTAGTTTACTACTGATACTACCTCCACTACTTGTAGTAGTACTAGGAATACTACTACTAGTACTTCTACTTCTACTACTACTAATACTACTAATACTTGTACTAATATTACTAATACTAGTAGTACTTCTACTTCTACTACTATTAATACTTCTAATACTTGTACTAATTTTACTAGAACTACTGCTAATACTACTGCTACTACTAATACTACTAGTACTACAGCTTCTTCTACTACTACTACTACTGATACTACTCCTTCTACTTCTATTAGTACCTACTAATACTACAAACAAAAAGAACATTCAAATATTAAAATGTTCAGCTCTTTAAGGACATTTCAACTTGTCTTCAACATTTTTTTGCCTTTTATATTCTTTTCAAATATTCAGGTTTTTCATATTTCTTCAGCTATTTAGCTTATTTCATACGTTTGCAGATATTTAGCTTTCTTAATATTATTTTCAAATATTTAGCTTTTTTCATAATTTTGCACATATTCAGCTTTTTGAATATTCTCTTCAGCTATTCAGATTTTCAAACTTTTTGCATATTCAGCTTTTTTTAATATTCTCTTCAACTATTCAGCTTTTTCAAACTTTTTGCATATTCAGCTTTTTTAATATTCTCTTCAAATATTCAGCCCTTTCATACTTTTGCACTTATTCAGCTTTCTTAATATTATTTTCAAATATTAAGCTTTTTTCCTTAACCTTCAAATCCTCTTTATCATGCTCCACTTTGAAATGTCACTGCTTTTACATACTTACTGACTCAGCAGTCACATAGTATTGACCAGCCACCAGTCAAAATTGCCGTAAATAGAAGCCATTCAACACATTCAAAGCAATGTCTATAAATAAAAGGTAAAGTCTGATTTTCAAAGTATTTTGTATATGACGGCAAAATTTCCGAGTTCCCCTGAACGCCTCAATCAAAGTTTGCTGCGCAACACAGGAGCTTCTCCATTTTGTGCTGAGTCTTGAATGGTGAGTCACTCTCAACCTCTCTCCCAACTAATGATACTAATGTTAATGTTTTAAGCAGTAAAAATTACAGTTATTAAGTTATAAACGTGGTTTCTAACTCATACAGCATTTTAACATGAATGTATAGGTACAATATTTTCCCTACACAGCTTTTTTTCATTTACAATTCATAGATCAATTTAAGAACTATTCATTCATATTTTGTGCCACCTTGTATTCATAATATACTGAAGCATTATCAATGTTTTATTTATAATTTATTTAACAATTTTGAATTGTACTAATTACTGTGAATTACTACAGCATTATTGATTCATTAAATTATAATGCAATTAAAATATATTTGCAATGAGCTTACCCGTCTGTTTTGTAATTGTTAAAACATTGAGACCAATGGTTTGCTTCACAATGTTATACAAAGATCCACACACTATTTCAGTGCCTTTATATTTTCTGTGTTTTCCCCCCCTCTGTCTGTCTGCCTGTGTTGTCTTTCTCTTTGTCTGTATGTATTTCACTCGGCCTCTGTCTGTATGTGTGTCATTCAGCTACAAAAACCATTCAGATATTTAAATGTTCAGCTCTTAGAGGACATTTTAACTTATCTTTAACTGTTTTCCCTGCCTTTCATATTCTTTTCAAACGTTCAGCTTTTTTATTATTTTGCACATATTCAGCTTTTTGAATATTCTCTTCAGCTATTCAGCTTTTTCATACTTTTGCATATATTCAGCAATTTTTTTATTTTTATGCAAACTTTGCAAGCTTTTTTTCAGTGTTGCTTCAGCATTAAAGCATTGCTTTAACATAGGTTGGAAATGCTTTCAAGCATTTCCAACCTATGTTATCCTAATTGGTGGAAATGCTTTAAAGCATTTCCAACCTATGTTATCCTAATCTTTATTATTGGTGGAAATGCTTTTAAGCATTTCCAACCTATGTTATCCTGTTCGGCCATTTTGTTTATTTTTTTTATTGATGGAAATGCTTTAAAGCATTTCCAACCTATGTTATCCTAACCTTTATTTTTCATATTATTATTCTTCTTCCGTACCTTTTTCAGTCGTCTCTATCTTCTGCATACTTTGAGCTACAAAAACCATTCAACTATCAAAATGTTCAGCTTTTTCAGCTCTTTTGTGCTGATTTTCAACCTTTTTTCTACCTTTCATACTTTTTCATATATTCAGCCTTTTCCATATTTTTTTTTCAATGCATTCCTATGATCAGCCTTTAACATCCTCCTCTTTGAACTCCGACTTCTTTCACATACTTTCACCTACAGACTCCATTTAAACTTTAAACAACCTACAAGACTTTGAACTATAACACTATTACTCAGTGTTTTGATATCTTTTACAGTTTTTCTATAATCACAGTTTATGTTTTATGTTTTTTTCAGACCTCATCAGAGTTTATAATGGGTGTGTATTGCGCGTGCTAGAGTGGGTGACATCATCGCTTAGAGTGTGAGAGCAGCCCAACACACTTCAGCTTTTTTATCTTTCCAAACTCCTCCCGGCCACAATTTTCACGTTACAGATGTGATATTTTCCAATTTTGTAGACAAACTTGTCCTGTCTCTCACAATGTGCTCAAAATCTCTGTGAGTTTTACAGAATTTGAACTAGCAACCTCTAAGCGCGGCCAAGTCTCTTTTTTTCCTCATCCGCTCTAATGTTAATTGAGAAGCAGATTTTCAAAGAAACCTGATATGAACAGCATTTTCTAACTCGCCCTAGCGTCCACATTTCTGACACTAGGAAAAAATAAAAGTCATCAGTGTCTTCAGCCGAGTCTTGTGGCGAAAATTTTGGCGATAGGATTTTCGGCGTGAGCGTGGCAAGCTTTTGTTCGGACCCAACGCAGAGGGGGAATTGAGCGATAGAGAGAAGCAGAGAGACGCTCCAAAGCAGTCATACACACGCAGCAAGGGCCGTTGCCATGGTGACAGCACTGTGGGGCACTGATCTTCATAATTGACAGCAGGTGTGCTCTGATTGGTGGACAAGAATGTACTTAAAACTACATTTAGTAGTGGGATATGTAGTTTTTTTAGTCAAACGTCTTCTGCTCGTCCATACTTTCACCTAGAAACTCCATTTAAACTTTAAAATGGAGACACCAGTGGTGTGCTCTGATTGGTGGACAGGAATGTACTAAGAACTACCTTTAGTAGTGGGAAATGTAGTTTTTTTAGTCAAACGTCTTCTGCTCGGTCATACTTTCACCTAGAAACTCCATTTAAACTTTAAAATGGAGACACGAGTGGTGTGCTCTGATTGGTGGACAGGAATGTACTAAAAACTACATTTAGTAATGGGAAATGTAGTTTTTTTAGTCAAACGTCTTCTGCTCGGTCATACTTTCACCTAGAAACTCCATTTAAACTTTAAAATGGAGACACGAGTGGTGTGCTCTGATTGGTGGACAGGAATGTACTAAAAACTACATTTAGTAATGGGAAATGTAGTTTTTTTAGTCAAACGTCTTCTGCTCAGTCATACTTTCACCTAGAAACTCCATTTAAACTTTAAAATGGAGACACGAGTGGTGTGCTCTGATTGGTGGACAGGAATGTACTAAGAACTACATTTAGTAGTGGGATATGTAGTTTTTTTAGTCAAACGTCTTCTGCTCGGTCATACTTTCACCTAGAAACTCCATTTAAACTTTAAAATGGAGACACGAGTGGTGTGCTCTGATTGGTGGACAGGAATGTACTAAAAACTACATTTAGTAATGGGAAATGTATTTTTTTTAGTCAAACGTCTTCTGCTCGGTCATTCTTTCACCTAGAAACTGTTTAAACTTTAAACTTTTACCCCCGGGCGGCGGCCCACTGCCTCCCTCTCAAAATTTCAAAAATGTCTGTCTATCTCTCTCTCTCACTCAGAAGTGACAGCAGGTGCGCTCTGATTGGCGGACAGGAGCAGTCAGTGGGAGTTGTAGTTTTTCAAAGAAGACAGACACACACACACACACACACACACACTTTTTCAAACTTTTCAAATATTCACCTTTTTTAATATTCTCTTCAGCTATTCAGCTTCTTCAACTTTTCACATATTCAGCTCTTTTAATATTCATATTCAGCTATTCAGCTTTTTCAAACTTTTCACATATTCAGCTTTTTTAATATTCTCTTCAGCTATTCAGCTTTTTTAACTTTTCACATATTCAGCCTTTTAAATATTCTCTTCAGCTATTCAGCTTTTCAAATATTCAGCTCTTGAAAATTCTCTTCAGCTATGCAGATTTTTCAAACTTTCCACATATTCAGCTTAATTAATATTCTCTTCAGCTATTCAGCTTTTTTCCAGCGTTGCTTCAGCATAAAGCATTTCCACGCATTTTCTACAGGAAATGCTTTTTCTAGTTGGTGGAAATGCTTTAAAGCATTTCCAACCTATGTTATCCTGTTCGGCCATTTTGTTTATTGGTAAGTTGTTATCCTAATCTTTATTATTTTTTTTTTATTATTATTCTTCCGTACGTTTTTTGGTCGTCTCTAACTTCTGCATACTTTCAGCTACAAAAACCATTCAACTATCAAAATGTTCAGCTTTTTCAGCTCTTTTGTGCTGATTTTCAACCTTTTTTCTACCTTTCATACTTTTTAATATATTCAGCCTTTTCCATATTTTTTTTTTCAATGCATTCCTATGGAGATCAGCCTAAAAACCTCTTTAACATCCTCCTCTTTGAACTCCGACTTGTTTCACATACTTCCACCTACAGACTCCATTTAAACTTTAAACAACCTACAAGACTTTGAACTATTCAATTCTTATTCAGTTTTTTGATAGCTTTTACAGTTTTTCTATAATCACAGTTTATGTTTTATGGTTTTTTCAGACCTCATCAATGTTTACAATGAGTGTGTATTGCGCCTGCTAGAGTGCGTGACATCATCGTTAGAGTGTGAGAGCTCCTCGTCATACTTCAGATTTTTTTCCTTTCCAAACTCCTCCCGGCCACAATTTTCACTCTACACACGTGATCTTTTCCAATTTTGTAGACAAACTTGTCCTGTCTCTCACAATGTGCTCAAAAACTCTGTGACAGTTACAGAATTTGAACTAGCAACCTCTAAGTGCGGCCAAGTCTCTTTTGCTTCTCATTCGATCTAAAGCAAATCGAGAAGCAGATTTTCAAAGAAATGCTGAAAATCTCACATTTCTAACTCGCCCTAGCGTCCACATTTCTGACACTAGGAAAAAATAAAAGTGATCAGTGTCTTCAGCAGAGTCTTGTGGCGCTAACGGTGCGAACATTTTGGCAATACGACTTTCGGTGTGAGCGTGAGAAGCTTTTGTTCGGACCCTCCGCAATGGAGGAATAGAGACAGGCTCTAGACAGTTACACAGGCGCGTAGATGGCTTTGATCTCTGTGGCTTTGATCTTTAGAAGTGACAGCAGGTGTGCTCTGATTGGTGGACAGGAGCGGCAGACAGGAGCAGTCAGTGGGATTTGTAGTTTTTTTTGTCAAACATCGTCTGCTCAAACATACTTTCACCTAGAAACTCCATTTAAACTTTAAAATATATACACAAGTCTGTCTATCTCTCTCTGTCTCACTCTCTGTCTGTCTGACTACTACTACTACTACTTCTACTACTAGCCTACTACTGATACAACGTCCACTGCTCGTACTTGTACTAGTACTACTACTACTAGCCTACTACTGATACTATGTCCACTACTTGTACTTGTACTAGTCATAATACTACTTCTAGTTTACTACTGATACTACCTCCACTACTTGTAGTAGTACTAGGAATACTACTACTAGTACTTCTACTTCTACTACTACTAATACTACTAATACTTGTACTAATATTACTAATACTAGTAGTACTTCTACTTCTACTACTATTAATACTTCTAATACTTGTACTAATTTTACTAGAACTACTGCTAATACTACTGCTACTACTAATACTACTAGTACTACAGCTTCTTCTACTACTACTACTACTGATACTACTCCTTCTACTTCTATTAGTACCTACTAATACTACAAACAAAAAGAACATTCAAATATTAAAATGTTCAGCTCTTTAAGGACATTTCAACTTGTCTTCAACATTTTTTTGCCTTTTATATTCTTTTCAAATATTCAGGTTTTTCATATTTCTTCAGCTATTTAGCTTATTTCATACGTTTGCAGATATTTAGCTTTCTTAATATTATTTTCAAATATTTAGCTTTTTTCATAATTTTGCACATATTCAGCTTTTTGAATATTCTCTTCAGCTATTCAGATTTTCAAACTTTTTGCATATTCAGCTTTTTTTAATATTCTCTTCAACTATTCAGCTTTTTCAAACTTTTTGCATATTCAGCTTTTTTAATATTCTCTTCAAATATTCAGCCCTTTCATACTTTTGCACTTATTCAGCTTTCTTAATATTATTTTCAAATATTAAGCTTTTTTCCTTAACCTTCAAATCCTCTTTATCATGCTCCACTTTGAAATGTCACTGCTTTTACATACTTACTGACTCAGCAGTCACATAGTATTGACCAGCCACCAGTCAAAATTGCCGTAAATAGAAGCCATTCAACACATTCAAAGCAATGTCTATAAATAAAAGGTAAAGTCTGATTTTCAAAGTATTTTGTATATGACGGCAAAATTTCCGAGTTCCCCTGAACGCCTCAATCAAAGTTTGCTGCGCAACACAGGAGCTTCTCCATTTTGTGCTGAGTCTTGAATGGTGAGTCACTCTCAACCTCTCTCCCAACTAATGATACTAATGTTAATGTTTTAAGCAGTAAAAATTACAGTTATTAAGTTATAAACGTGGTTTCTAACTCATACAGCATTTTAACATGAATGTATAGGTACAATATTTTCCCTACACAGCTGAGTAAAGCATATTGTTGGCTAGCTAATATTAGCAACGATGCTAATGCTAGCATAGCGGCCAATGCTAACTTTAGCTATGGTACCTGACAAAACAACTGGTTAGTGGTTTATTTTATTTTCGTTTTTCTTTTTAAAGATTTGTTTCCACTAATTCCACTAACTATCCTGACATGAATGTGAAAGAGGAACATGTAAAAAAATTAACCAGTAACAAGCTAACTGATAATTCTGTTAATGTGTGTTTCTGGCTCAGTTTTAACCAGCAGTTTTAGCTGTTAGCAGCACTCAGCTAGGTAACTTAAGGCAACCATGGGTGTTTAATGTGATCCAGGGATCTCTTCAATATATCTGTCTAACTAACCTTTACACTGGAGAGTTTAATTTTAATTTAATTTATTGTTGAATGTGCATGTAAGGCCAGTCTACATAAAGCAGAGGTTTTACACACCAGTGTTTCCCCTAACATTGTACAGGCCTGGCGGGGCCGCCAGTATAAGGAGACCTACAGCCAGGCCAAAAAAAAATCAATACGCCAAAAATAAGCCACCTATCAATTCATTCATAACTCAATAATCATTTACATTAGGAGCGCCTCCGCGCAGCCCAGTAGACTTGCTCCGCAAGACGCGCAGCTGCAACAATCCTCGCTGCGCGCTCCCGCTATGTTCTTGTCTGTGTACTTTACGTGCTTGATGTTGTTCTGATGCCGTTCCGCCTCGTTAAACCACCACGATGTCGCTTTCTACTTTGAAAACACGTAAGTTGACACTGTATTTTGATAAGCTGCTGCACTCTTCAGACTCGTGGTGTGAGCGGAACCGGACCGGTGCCGGAACCGGACCGGTGCATTTATAAGAAAAATGCCGCTGTGTGTCTCCGTCCAAAATCCGCTTTCCTCGCGCTGCCTGCTCGCACAGATCCGCTCGTGCGCACATTCGAGCGTTGTTGAGAAATATATGCAGAGACGGCACTCCTTAAAAACAACATCAAGCCATGTGTGTGTAGTATTAGGACGTGATGACGTACAACCGGCTAACGGGCCAAAGTCCGTTTGGGCTGGAGCAGTGTGAATGCAAAGCCGCGGGGGACCCCCCCTGGGGAAATCGTGCCGAGGCACGCTACTGATGTTATACCTATGTTAATAAAATAAGGATTGTTTTTGATAAGCTGTGGAACTCTGAGTTAACCTATTTCTACCTGAATTTCTATGAACTATTAGGCTGTTGAGTAAACCTATAACTTATATTTTACTTGATAAAATAAGACAATATATGCACTCATATGTCGTTATAGTGTTTTACAGTATCTGTAGCTATTAATGTGATGCTCCTCATTTTCAAGCCATATTTTTCCGGACCCTAATTTTGGATCATTTCCATCAACCGGCACCTTAATAAGTCACTCTCTCCTTGAATCCTTGAAAACATTGAATACACTCTGGTTGAACAAAAATGTTGAATGCAAATATAATAATTGCAGAATTGCAGACTGCTTGCTGTGCCACCTGACTTAATCCAACTGCACCAATACACCATCCCACACGTCTCGTCTGTTTAGGGTTTTTTCTGTGGGTACCACTGGGCCTGAAAAAAATTCTAGGGGAAACACTGCACACTAATGAGCCAACCTTTATGAGTGAGCTTGAATAAATAATGCTGGTATTAAATAACAGTAGTTATCTATCTATCTACTATACAGGCTATACTGTATGCAGGCTCTACTGTAGATATTTTGTCTTAATGTGTAAGCTGCATTCAAGCACATCATATTTATTTTATATTTATTATGTCGATATTGCGGTTGTGACTTAGAGCCAGACTATCTCTATTTTATGTTAGACGAGGTGGAACATGGCAACGTGGATAATTCACACTGGACCTGATGTTTATAGTTGACATGGAAAAGATGCATGCTCACTGAGTTTGTCACATTGTTTCTTCTCTTTAACAGAACATTCACACATCTCTACACTTTGGTAAGTAAAGCAATATTTTAACTGAAATGTAATTGACTGTAGGTAATGGTTTAATAATTTACATCTTTTTATTTTGTTTAGAAAAAACATTCATACATGATTGAAATCACGCTTTGCCTTTATTTAGTTTACTGTGACTATTGAATGCAGCATGCACTGAACAGATTATTGCAAATCTTAAAGGTCCTATAAAGAGAGAGTACTTTAGTAATACTGGTGGGGAATATTACGGGAGCTTACAGGTGTGGTCTTAAATTTCTGTCACTGTGTAAACCAAAGCATAGATGGTAATGGTATTATATCACAGTATATAAAATTCCTATGTAATTGCTTCTGAAGGGGTAAAACACTGGTATGGCATCTTTTACTGGGAACTTCTAGGACATATAAATAGTACAGAGGTATTTTTAGAACATTTATAGTGCAAAACTGCAATAGATGATTTGTTGGCGCAGCCTGCACGCATTGTGTGGTCAAGTTATTGCTATTTTAGAGCCACTCTAGCACACATTTAGCTAATACGTACACATTCTTTTCTTGATTTGTTCTCATTACAATGACAAGAAGCATGATTAGGCATGTATAGTTGACATGGGTAGTTTATATTATAATACTGCTAAATGTAAAACAATTACAATTTTTACCTGGGAGGCTTAAAGTGGACAATAACAAAAATACCGTCTGCAATTGCACTGTCAATGACCTCTCTGCACGATCAATTAATACTTTTCAATACTACTTTTCATAAAGTTGTTTTTAATGTCATGTGCAAATAGCAAAATATTATGACTTCCCTTAATTTTAATAATAAATACCTATGTATAAATATCAGTGATGCAAAATCTGCAAGTTCTAGCTGTCACACACTACAAGTGTGAGTGAGCACAATTGCAATTACATGTATTGTTTATTTGTAAATGCTGAAATTGAATCATTAACTATCCTTCGAACATTAGTATTGAATCTGCAAACCGTTTTTATTTCAGTCAGTTGCTCTTTAAAAGTCTTCATAACAATATCTGCACTTTCAACCAGCTGGCTACACCAGACATTTTGGCCAATTTCAAATCCCAAGCATAGGATAGAGATACAGACAACATGTACTGAAAGATGAAGTATTCAGGAGTAATTTCCACTACAGTTTTGTCTTTGTAAATAGTTTTTTCTGCATTGATAACAGCAAAAAGTCTGGTCACGCCTATTTCAAAGGGCATTTACAGGCTATAGGACAGGACTGGAGACTAAATGAAATTAGCTAGTAAGAGTTAAGATTTATCAATATGGTTCTGAACCCATGTTCTCACTTGGGTCAGTATTTTTATTTTTTTGTGTGTGAAAATCAGACTTGGTGGGCTTAACAGGGATGTTTACGCTAAATGTGTGAGGTGGACCTCAAATCCCAATTGTACTGTAAAGTTATAGTGCAGTTATTAATCAGATTATTTCATTTTAAAGAGGGTGATGGTTGTATGAGTGGACGGGAGTGTCTATATCATTAATAAGTCTGTTAGGGTGAAGAGTGAGGCTTCACCTCCTGACCCCCTGTCTTGACACGGACAAGATTGGTTGTACAGGCAGGAAGGACTTCCTGTAGATCCTTATTTTAGCTTTCTTGAAATAGTAGTGTGACTTGAAATGAGCTGTGAGATCATGAGGTAGCTTCTGAAACTGATAATCTTTCTCTCTCCCTCCTTCCTGTCTCTAATTGCAGACATCCCTGTTGGTGACTCTGAAGTGTAAGTTTACACACATGGATTTTGATTTTGCTATCACTAAACTGATATTTCTTTGATTTACATTTTAGAATGACCTCTTTCTGCCTCATGCCCAGGTCCACATGGAATGTGAGCCCTTACACAGATTTAAAAAAAAAGAAAAAGAATATCATTTTCTAAGGAGAAAAATTTAGGAGTAAATAAAAAACTTTGTGGTGCACAATGAAAATTAATAATAATGAAATTAAGTAATGTGCTTTTTGCTTAATAAAGGAACACGAGAAGACATTTACAAGCAAACTGATTTAATTCATGTAAATGTAAAATGTACACAATGTGTTATAATTATTTCTGCTTCAAAATTGTTTCAAAATAATTATTTATTTGATAATATAATTATGTATACTTTAAAGTGTTCATTTGGGCTATTTTAGATTAGTCTTTTCACGAAAATGCTAATTAGTTCTAGTCATTTTTATTCTTCATAGTTTTAGTTGATGAAAACCAAAACATTTTAGTCCAGTTTACCTGTTCAGCTGACTTTAGCAGTTCAGATAACAGACACTCCACTGCCCTACTGTTATTACAGACACCTGAACTAACCACAGACACTTGCTACAGCGAGTGCTGCAGAATGAAACACATGTATAAACCTGCTGATCAGATGAATTGACTTATTAACTGAAGGTACTGTTCCGGCCCACTCTAACACCTGGTTGAATGATGAACGATGCAGCTTTGCAGTAACTCCTGAGTCCTCCGAACACCTTCAGTAGTGATACGTGGGTCAGTCACACTCTCACCCACCACTTGAGTGTGTTTGAGAGAGAGAGAGACAAAGGGACAAGCCACAGAGAGGGAGAAAAGACGGAAGGTTTAAACTACATTTTTGCCTCGTCTTTTTTCGTCAAAGAATATGACCGTTTATTATCGTCACAATTAACGTTAAATGACAGTGCTGCCATCTCATCATAGTGTCGTTAGTCAGGAAAAAAATAGGTAGTTGATGAACATGTATCCTCTAGTTATCGTTACTTGCACTTGAGTGCATAAGGTTGAAGGTTGATTTAAACTTAAATTAATATAAAATCTTACAGTCTTGATAAAGAGCTCTTAAGACTACAAATTGAAACAAAAACTGTGGCAGCGTCATGGGAGCTACTGTGTGAACACACCTCAATTTGTTTGTTTTGCGTATGCTCCTAAATACATTTTATAGTTCTGCAGCTGCCATGCGGGTCTGATAATGTCTCACCCCAACACATGAATGACATAATACTAAAAGTAAAGTAAAGAGGCTATCTCATTACCCCCCTACTCCCTGTCTAACTGCAGACCATCAGTGTCAGAAACCCTGCGGTGACTCAACAGTAAGTTCACAGACATGAATGAAATGCTGAATTTCAGCACTGAGCTTCAAATTAGTGGATGTTGCCTACACACTTACCAAAGTGGCAGTGATATACTGAGTCTTGTAAAACAGCCCACTGACTAGATGCATTTCATAACACCATTGTCTTTCACATAAATCTGGCAAAACCAGAAATGTAGTAATAATAGGGCTATTTGTTAGTGATTATGTTTTTAGACTGTTCATGTGAAGTCACCTTTTTACTGATATTTTATCTTTGGGTAGAAGTTACTTCATTTGATTTCTTACATTGAAACTGTCTAATGTATTCTTTTTTTCTGTCTTACAGGTCCGGCTGTCCAGCCTCTCTCCTCTCCTCTCCCCTATCATATTGGCTTTCGATCTTTGTATATCTTCTATCCACTCTGACTTAAATATTGGCTCTTCATTCTATCCTGTCATATCTACCCCTCTGTCTAAATTGTGACATTCTACCTGTCTATCCCTCTAATCTGTCAAACATTGTGACTCTATCTATACCCACTATGATTCGGGCGCGGGTCCCATGCCCATTCTTGGATAATTGAATAAGTGGATTTTTGAATAACTGAAAACTTGAAAAAGTCTCTTGGTTGAAAAGTGCCTTGATCTTGACTATTTTTGGAATCTTGAGAGTCTCTTTCTCTCGTGCTCATTCTTTCCTGTTACCTCTCCTCAATCCAAGAACCTGATCTACCTTTGACCAGAACTCTGAGAGATCTCTGCTCTCAATCTCTATCTATCTCTATACCCATCCTCTGAACCAAAGATCTTTGGTATCTTTCCAATTTGCAATTCATTATTTTTGAAAAATATAACTATTTTTACAAATTGAACAACATATTCAATTTTTTGAAATACTGTATAATTACATAATTAATAATTGAAGCTTAAGAGAATTGTTTTTCTCCAAAATTGATTTGAACATAAAATTGCCACACAACTATTGCTTACTATTTTAACTTTTGAATTGAAAGTTACAATTTTATCAGAAAACATTGGACTTGAAATACACTCTGATTAAAAATTGAAGCTTGTAAATTTGAAAACTCATTTATACTAGACAAGTAGTGTAGTTGTTCCTGAACGGTGCTGCTGTTTCTGAGATCTGTTGGTTTGTATCCAAAGGTTTGTTTTGATTGTAATTATCTTCACACTTTGTTAACTTGAATAGTGTTAATAAGTGTAAAAGTAATACAACTGCATACATTGTATTAATTATTATCCAGTTCAATGATATTATTATTCGTACACACATTGTTTGAGTCTGTAAGTGTTGTTGTGTTGTTTAACCTGAAATAAACAGACAGACAGACGATCTGTGAGGAGGACCTGGCTGTTCCCTGTCTGCAGACTCAACCTTCTTCATCTACCAGAAGAACTCATCTGTCATCACACTCACACAACAACTGTAGTCCTCATATTCAATATAAACCTTAATATATAAATATATATGTATTACTGAATATATATCAAACACTGAAAGCACATCTAGTCTAGCATTCAGTTATTCTCTGCTGGTAAGTTCAAACACTTGAGGATCAGGACAGATCATAGCTGATATTTATTGTTTGCATTTTGGAGCATTATAAGTGGAAAATATTAAAATTGTATATTCTATGATTTACACATTTAAATAGCATTGATATTAACAATATCATTTTTAGTGTTTTGGTCTTAATTGTTTCTACACTAGTTCTTACACTAAATACTGTTGCCTTAGCATTAAATTGAGGAAAGTCTTCAAAGTTTAATTCACCAGTCTTTAGTGGATTACTACAAAAAAATTACAACGCTTTATTGAAATTTAGGTGGGTTGAAATCAGCAATAGCATTGTGATTAGCATAATATAGCTTCTCTAGTGTCTGTGTTTTCACATTGAATATAATTTTTCCCAGATTTGACAAGACATTTTAAAGAACTGAATTTACATATTAAATTACATTTATTCTGTTTAGAAACCTGTAGGAACTGAAATCTACATATCAACAGTCCTAAGACAACAATTTCTATAGAGAGGTTTTGTCTATCTTAGTCCATATTGATATTGAAATTTGATTAGTAATTTCATCTCTATTTTGAAGCCAATTTGATCAAAAATATTATATAGTTACATTGAATTGATTTACAGCTATAATTTCCTTATTTTCTAATTAATACAGAACACAAACATTGGACTAAAGACTTTTTTTCCAATCTTGTACATATTCAAATATATAATTGTTGTAAGGAAGAAATTAAAGATAACAGTGTTCTTGTAAAACAAGAAATAAGATTGAAGTGAAAGTCCATATTTACCACTAGGAAGTGTAGTTGTTACTGAACATTTTGCTCTGCAGGTGTGTACCCAAAGGTTTTGATTGCAGATATCTTCATAATTGACTGGCCACAATCAGTTTTACTCAACTGGTGTAAATAAGTACAAGTAACACCGAATTAGAATTATATGCATTGTTCCTGATTCACATATAAAGACCTGTTTGCATCAGTAAGTGTATATAAGTGCTTTGTTGTTGTTTAACCCCTCATATACTGTAATTCATCAACCAAGTGGATTATTTGATCATAGTTTATATATATATATATATATATAACCTGAATATATTCAGACTGTTTGAGGAATTTAACTGAGCTTGTGTCATTGAATTTTACATTGAATTTCATTGAATTTTGTGATACAAAGTTATTTGTATCACAAATATAAATGCAAAGCTACGATCACAATCTCAGTACATTGAATTTGAACATTAATACAGATCTCTTGATAGTGTTATATATTACATATATTTCCACAGGGTTTTTGGCCACAGTTAAGTCTGTTCCTTTGATTAATAGTTATAAACAGAATAGTTTTGAAACGCTAACTCTTTTCAGTGAGTTAATTTGTCATCCTAAGTGCTCTTGATTACTTTAAGCAGGCACAGGTTTTTCTTTATTCTGATCCTGTGACATTAACTGTTCATTCATATTGGGTTTAATATCTTGCTGTATAGAAAATAAATAACAGAAAATATAGTGGTCTTGGAGCATTAAAACAATGCCAAAGAAAAATAAGAATTCCCAAGCTGCACGCCTGCGCTGGCAGAGGTCAAACAAGTTTCCCTGTGAACCAACTAAAGAAGCAGAATATGATGGTCCTCAGAGCAGTGGAGAAGTAAACATGTCTGCAGCATCTCATGTTCAAAGTGTGAAACAGGCAGGTCAACACGATACAACATCTGTACCACAGGTATCCTATGCTGAAGCTGTAAAGAGAGGACATAGTGATGCTCAAAGTGTAGCAGGACCTTCTAATG